>KN838576.1:25651-79279 GCA_000827195.1 Laccaria amethystina LaAM-08-1 | reverse complement strand
CTCAAACTCGCATTCTCCAGGGATCATCTTTTTTTCCTTGGTGCTGTCCGTATTTTTCGCCACCGGAGCTGGTATTATCCGTGGAGTAACCCCCTTCCGTGGAACTTCGTGCGGGAAGGCTGTCGACCTTTACCCCATAATTTGGCAGCCTTTCGTTAACGAATGCTCAAGGATCGTCAGTATCCAAGCCATCGCATGGACATTGTGTACGTTTTTTTTTGGGTTGTGCAATATTCGATGCTGAAACTAAGTTGTAGGGGCACTGTACATGTTCATGCTATTCGGTACCCTCGCCTACAAGTTCCGTCTTCAGGTCAAGCCCACTCCAGGTGGATTTTATGGACCCGCTGCAGTTTAGGGTCCCAGCGTGATTTTCCGCCTCTCGACGCTCGAACGGCTCTACCCCATTTACTGCTCATCCTTCCTCCGCGGTTTACCTAGACTTCTCGTCCTCTGCCCTCCCAAAAAGTAAGACAACGCTTATTGTCGTAGACGGGGCTGGTAGTCAAAAGCCACTGGGCGTCTGGATGTTGCTAACCGACAAATCTCCCCCCTGCCCTCCACCTACATTCCTTCTTGCCATTTAATCATTGCCTACTGCAACACTGCTGACTTGTAACCTTCATATTTGGTATTTAGTACGATAGGCGTTGTGCTTCAAATAACCCTAGACTTCGTCGATATCGGATTGCGGATGTATCCATGAAATTTTTGAAGCGGGATATCCGCTACAACAGTCTTATTTATTTTAGAGTCGGACAAGGGTGTGTTCAACTGCGATGTTGCTGACCTGTGAGAATTACGTCACCAAATCATAACGACCATGCAGACGATTCTCGAGTACTCGTCCTTAGAGTCTTCTTCAAGGTATTTCTCGCTCACCAGAAACTTGGCTTGCACTCATCTCCAATAGTTGGAAGAACCTTCCACCTCCACCAGGATTTTCCAAGTCGTCGTCATCAGTGAGTTGGCGGAGCGATGCTTCGGCGCGTTGGGCTAACACCATTCGTTGACCTCAACAGTCAAAGGGACCGTCAAAGCAAGCAGCGGAATCGGCGAAATCGTACGATGAGCTCAAACGAACACGAGCATGGGACGTCGCACTCGCGCCGATAAAGTCCCTGCCGATGCAGGCGTTCATGCTCTACATGTCCGGCGGAGGCGTACAGATCTTTAGCATGGGCATCGTCTTCATGCTCCTTCTCACCCCATTCAAAAACATCGCTGGTATCAACGAAGGTGCGTCATTGATGCTTTTCAAGTGCTTCCCCCAGTGTTCATCCTTTGTTGCCATTAGCGTTTGCACAATTCGCGCCATCCAAGCAAAACCCAAAGTCATTAACGACGCTACCGCTTCAGAAGCTCGTCTATATCGCGTGCAATTTGGTAACGTTGGCCGTTGGGTTGTGGAAGTGTCGGTCAATGGGTCTGATACCGATGGGGACGGGAGACTGGTTAGCATTTGAGACGAGAGGGCTGGTGCGTTCTCTTTATACCGCCAAGTGAAAACTCTCTCTAACATTCGTTTCACAGGCACCTGAAATATCACTGTTCTAATGTGTTTGTATTACCTGTGACTGGCTCAATGGCTCCAGAAGAGCTTGAATCATTTGCGCGATCTCCGTATCAGTGTAAATACCCCCTCGACCAACAAAACGTAAGGGCTTCTTGTCTACGTAAATGGCCACACGTTGCCCTCCATGTCGCGCCCAAATTACCTCATGGCCCCCTGAATGGGGTAACATTTTGAACCCAGCCTGATGATTACAATGCACTGTACAGAACGTCTTCGGGAGGGATATGCGCGATTCCCATTAATGTCAGTAACGGTTTGGCCCAACAACGTCGGTGCAAGCCCATCGACACTATCTAAACTTCAAGTTGCAAGCATTGAGACGCAGAGGTCCGCAAAGTATATAATTTAGCTTGGTCAATCCTACAGTACGCATGGCTCCCATCCATTTATAAATTATGGAGGTGACTAAACATACAAAGCATCGAAAGCGAAGGGAACGGAGTATGACAGTGAGGAAAGAAGAGAGAGCGCGGTCATTGGCGCTGTTCGCAGAAGTACGGTATTTTGCAAGACCCTCTGTTCTTAAGCAGTCTTGATTCTAGCCTCGGGGAATCGAACGATCGAAATCCTCTATTGTTGTTCCTTGGCCTTGGCAGCCATCTACACCCCGAGTCCGTGAGCTTCTAGCATAGTTGAGAGATGAAGAATGGACGGACCAGATTAAGAGCAGATCCGGCTTTGAACCAGGCGATCTGTCCCTCGTTGAAAGAGTGGGCCAAAGAAATTTCCTGTGAAGCAGAGAAGGCTGAGCTTACTTTACTGGAGACGTCGGAATGGGACTTACCGTCTTAGAACCATCCTCATGCTTGGCGACAAGGGTAAGGTTCTTTCCAGGAGCGAAGCTCTCCAAACCCAGAATGTCAACACGGTCAGAAGGACGGATCTTGTCGTAATCGGCGGGGTCAACAAAGGTGAGGGCGAGCATACCCTGCTTCTTGAGGTTGGTCTCGTGAATACGGGCGAACGAACGGACAATGATGGCGAGGCCACCAAGATAACGAGGCTCGAGAGCAGCATGTTCACGGGATGAACCTTCACCGTAGTTGTGGTCGCCAATAACAACCCACTTAACGCCGTTATCACGGTAAGCAGCAGCAGTTTGTGGGACACCTCCATATTCGCCAGTGAACTGGTTCTTGACCTTGTTGGCCTCGTTGTTCTCCGCATTGATCGCACCGATCAGGCAGTTTTCTATTGTAAACCATTTAATGAATCGCAATGAAGGGGGAAGAATGTCATACGTGAGATGTTCTGAAGATGGCCACGGTACTTCAACCAAGGTCCACCAGCGGAAATGTGATCAGTCGCTGAAGTATAAGTGAGTGGATAGTAACGAAAGATTGATGAAACTGGACTTACTGCATTTGCCGCTAACCTTGATCAGAATAGGGAGGTCGGTGGGAGTCTTGCCGTCCCAAGATAGGAAGGGTTTGAGAAGTTGAAGACGGTCACTCTTAGGGTCAACAGCGACGTTGACGCTGGCGCGATCAACAGGAGGAGCTTGGAAGGTATCTTCTCCGGGGTCATATCCACGGGGAGGGAGCTCATGACCGGTGGGGTCAGAAAACTTGAAAGGCTTGCCATCAGATCCAATAAGAGAATCAGTTAAGGGGTTGAAAGAGACACGACCAGCGAAAGACATGGCGGTGACAATGTCGGGGGAAGCGACAAAGGCATGCGTGGCAGGGTTGGCGTCGTTACGTCCGGTGAAGTTACGGTTGTACGAGGTAATAACTGCGCAAAAGGAAGTAAGAAACATGGTCGCGTTGATTTCAAACGAAGATTTCATACTGGTGTTAGGCTCGCCCTTCTTAACGTCTTGTCTGTCCCATTGACCGATGCAAGGACCGCAGGCGTTGGCGAGAACAAGTCCACCAACACTTTCGAAGGCTTCTATTTGTCCGTCTCGTGCAATGGTGGCGCGAACCTGCTCAGAACCTGGTGTGATAGTGAACTTGCTCTTGAGGTCGATACCGTGAGCAGCAGCTTGCTTGACAATGGATGCCGAACGTGACATATCCTCATAGGACGAGTTGGTGCAGGAACCAATAAGGCCGACCTTGATCTCTTCAGGCCAGCTGTTCTTCTTGGCCTCCTCAGCGAATTTGGAGATGGGGGTAGCCAAATCTGGTGTGAAGGGGCCATTGATGTGGGGCTCAAGTTCCGACAGGTTCTATGGCAAGATGAGTTACGGAAGACATTTCAAATTAAACCTTGACATACAATATCGATGACCTGGTCATATTCCGCACCCTCATCAGCCTTCAGGTTGTAGGCGAACTGCTTAGCGTAGTTGGCAATATCCCCGCGTTTAGTAGCATTAAGGTAGTCGACCATGCGATGGTTGAAAGGGAACATGGATGTCGTTGCACCGATTTCAGCGCCCATGTTGCAAATCGTAGCCATACCAGTGCAAGAGAGAGATTCGACGCCAGGGCCCTTGTACTCGACAATAGCACCAGTCCCGCCCTTTACCGTGAGAATACCCGCGACCTTGAGGATGACGTCTGGAAAACGGTGAGGTTTTGTAAAGGGATAAGTGAAGTTAATAACGTACCCTTGGGGGTGGTCCATCCACCGATTTTGCCAGTCAAATTGACACCGATGACCTTGGGGCACTTGAGTTCCCAAGGAATGCCAGCCATAACGTCCACAGCATCCGCACCGCCAACGCCACAAGCAATCATGCCGAGCCCTCCAGCATTGGGGGTATGCGAGTCAGTGCCGATCATAAGACCACCAGGGAATGCATAGTTTTCCAGGATAATTTGATGAATAATACCCGAGCCAGGTTTCCAGAAACCGAGGCCATACTAAAGAAAGTATGAGGGTGAGACCCAAGCGGAACCGATAGAACCGACCAACTTTAGCGGTGGCGGTTGCCAAAAAATCATACACCTCCTTGTTGATTGAAATAGCACGAGCCAAGTCCTTGACACCACCAATTTGTGCCTCAATCAAGTGGTCGCAGTGGACGGTGGTGGGAACTGCGGCAGTATCCATACCAGCCGACATGAATTGAAGAAGCGCCATCTAAATGATTACGTGAGTAAGCAGGAGGCATAAGGTGATAAGGTATATTAGCCTAACCTGTGCCGTCGCATCTTGGCAAGCGACTCGCTACGAAGAAGGAAATGTCAATAAGAAAGGTGTGCAGGGAAAAGGGGTCGCATACGTCAGGCCTGAGCTTGAGATAGCTCGTTCCTCGCTCAATGTCCTGGCCGTGAGGGTCGTCAAGATGTCCATAGAGAATCTTCTCAGATAGAGTCAAGGGACGGTTCAGCCTAGAACGGAGAATCAGTTTCTACATGCAACTAAAGAAATAAAAAATACCGCCCACCTATCGCGGACGATAGCCAAGTTGTCCTCAATACGCTGATAGTTGATATAAGCGCCCTTTTCAAGCAATGACATAGGGACTTTGGTATCACCGATCCGCGGAGCAGCGGTGGCCATGCCTGCGGCCAACCGCTGCAGCACACGGACCGCATTGGCTGTTCTATTGGAGAGGTTGAGCATCACCGGAGGGGGGACGACGACTTCAGCAACTACGACGATGAGAAAAGACGTTGAAAAGGAAGATCTCGGAAACACAATTAAATTTATGCCGCATCGCAGCACGTGAATTATGACCGCACCAATAAGAATCCGTGTTTTATGTAAGTTGTGCCTGAGCGTTGGCCGAGTATAATCCTATGTACTTCACTTTCAAGAACACGTCTCCTGGGCTCAGAATGATACTCAATAGCGGCCTCAGGAAAATGTCGTTGGCTGCAGGGTGCAAGATTCATCGCTCATTTCCTTAAACTCGTGGTCGACGCCACTGCCGACTTCCGCCGCTACCTGTACGCAACATGTAGGCTGTCAGAACAAATACACATAGCCGTTTGCCCAACGTTTGCCTGCCGTCAAAGAGAATATGGTCGCAGTCAGGATCGACGTTGAGAACATGTCGTTCAGTAGCTACTAGCACTGGTCATCCACTTGCCTTCTGTTATACCAAATTCGTAGGTACGACATATGCTGACAGTGTGATGTGGTTTTTGGACTCGCCTGAATTTTTCACGGAGCTTGCTCTTCAACCCCGCACAACTCATGCCCAACACTACCTCCTACAAAAATCTGCGGCTCGTCTCCTGGATTATAAGGGCCTGTTCGGGTCCCCGGTCTTCTCGTCGGATTTTGAAGCCGTGGGTTTGGCTTCGGCTTCAAAATCGTTCCATTTTGGCGGTGACGCCCACAATGTTGCAACCTGCGTCGATCCAACTCCAAATAATTGTGGTATTAAAATTGTAACTCTTGATTCTCGCAACAGCCTATCGTCATCTGCCATATCATAAGCAGTTGTTTCAAACACCAGTATGGCCTTGAAGCCCGGATTGCCAATGCCAACCACGCGTCACTGGCGCAGCCCACTCACGCGTCAAAGCCAAATCCGACAACTCCTCTTCTATCTCGGCTTATTCTCCCTCGCATTCACCTTATCCAAGACCCTACCCTCCCCGTGGTCGCTTTTCCACGCTGAAAACGCGTCAAGGATTGCGTTTGTCAAAGGCAACCAAGATCCAGCCTCCCAGTGGAAGGACAACGTTTGGCCACTTCGCGAACCAACACCTTGGGATATATCTACCGACTTCCCGTATCCGAGGACCTTGGAATATGATGTGCAGGAAGGAACTTGGCTGCGTCTCGACGTCCATCCAATATCTGGCGACATTATCTTCGACATCTTAGGGGATATTTACTGTATCCCAGGTGGACGAGATTATACACAGACCAGCACAGCCCGCCCCGTTCTGTTGGGCGTTCCCCATGACTCCGACCCTCACTTCTCACCCCAGGGTGATAAAATTGTTTACAGGAGTGATGCAGAATTGGGAGTGGACAATATTTGGGTAACGGAGTGGAAGGGATGTGAACGTATGGATGTACGGAATTTGGTGGCTCCTAGTGAAGAGCTTCTAGACGCTCTAAGCCAGAAGGAGTACGAAGAATCATTGCTTTCTCGTGGGGTGCAAGAGACTCCAAAAAGGAGGGTGAACCGCCTTCTGCGAGAGGGACGTTTGAACGGTGAGTGAACTCTCCCACTTACAAATGTAGGATGCTTACTCTTCCGCTGCAGCTCAACGCGTTACGAATGAGACCTACAGATATGTCACCGATGCGCGTTTCCATCCATCTGGTCATAAAGTCATTGGGACAAAATGGTACACTTCCGATCGCTCCCTTGGAGCAGGAGAGAGTTGGGAATACCCTGTTCCTCGTTCAAAAGACATACAAAAACATCCAAATAAAATTCATGCAGGCAGCGGAATTCGTGTGGTTGGTCGCAGCCTCCCATTAGGTTGGACTGCAGAGGATTATGGCGACCAGCAAATTGGCCCTGAGCAGGCCATTTGGAAAGGCTCGGACGCAATTATTTACTCGAAAAACATTCAAGATGCTAATGCATTCACCTACAACAAAGGTTGGCTCGTACTCATTTCATCTTGTTTTACAATATTCCATTGTTTCTTTAGATGTCCACAAAGGAATTTATTCCATCTTTCAATACAACCTCATTACTCACGTCACCACAACCCTCGTCGATGCCTCCCCAGGTGGAGCAAGTAGACCTGAGCTCTCCCGTGATGGACGCACTCTCGCCTTCGTTCGCCGAGTGCGAGACAAACAGGCGCTCGTACTGAAGTATGTGGGCAACCACCTCTCTTCTGCTCGATTTTCAACCTTTTTATTTTAGAGATCTTGAGACTGGGACGATCCACAACGTTTGGCATGGATTGACGTATGATTTGTCTGGTGTCTCCGCTCCCATGGGCACATATCCCTCATTCGCATTTACACCATCTGACGAGGCTATCATCATCTGGGCAGCTGGTCGGATTTACTCGGTTCCATTGTCAGTCAACGAACGTGGAGAACGGATGGCCTCATCAACTGCCCCTCAGCCTATCCCTTTCACAGCACATATCGAGAAACGGATTGCTGAAACGCGGCGTTCAGAAAATGCTCTGGTCAACATCGAGACGAATGATACCCAGAGAGCTCGTGCATTCAAAGATCTACGAGTAGACGACAAAGGAAAGAAAGTGATCTTCCAAGCCGGCGGAGTTACTTATGTCCAGAAAGTTGGCAAGAAGACCGCAATCAAAGTGCCAACCCTAGAGAAATCTTCTCCATATTATTCGCCTTCTTTCGTGCATGGTGCAGACAACTTTGTTATCCATGCTCGCTGGTCAGACGAGACCTTCACTACGTTTGAACTTGCAGATATTTACTCAGGATTTGCTTTTGAGCTGGAGGGTCTCCCATTTGGTCGGTACTTCTCTCCGATTCTATGCGAATGTCCAAGTTCGCACAGGCAGACAGCATTCATCAAAACTGGGGGTGATTACATGACTGGTGACATTCTGGCCACTGCAGGTGCTGGACTCTACATTGGAGACATTACGCTCCCTCATTCGGACTCACTCGAAACCAAAAAGATCACTATTCACAACCTCCGCTTCATTCCTTCTGAAATCGATACGACCGACCGTGTCAACATGAGATTTATGGACGGAAATAAGAAACTCCTCGTCCAGCAGTCCAACAGAGCCTTTACAATCAACCTCGGGGCTGGAGCTGATAATCTGGGCAACTACAAACACCACACCATTGCAACTGGTCGAATGTCGAGGGAGTTGGCTGTTTCTCCACGACGACGCCGCTGGTGGGAATTCGTCGTTGTTTACAATGTGGCGTTCGTTGATTTCTTCAACGTATACCTCGCTCCAGGAGATGGGACAAAAAAATCTGGCAAATCGCTGTGGTCCAGGCCTGCCAACGCAACAAAGGGCTTGGTAAGGTTGAGTTTAGATGGTGGTCATGATGTGACGTGGAGTAGGGATGGCAAGACGTTGTTCTGGTTTTTGGGTAGAATCTACCAGCTCTTTTCAATTGTCGCTGATCTCACATATATACCTAGGACCATTTTTACACTCCTTGGAGGTGTCTAAGCTGCATCACTGCTCGTCAGCCATTAAGCACGACCGCCTAAACTTTGGCATCTCATGCGTCAAGAACTTGCTTGAATATCAAGAGATCGTCATTGAGCACACCACCGACATTGGACGTCTAAAAACGGAGGCTGCACTGATCGCTGAGGCGTCGGATAACTCGGATGTTTTGGTCGTCCTAAATGCAACCATTCTTACCATGGCATCGGGAAAAGTTGATACCGATCTGATACGCGACGGTATCCTCGTCAGTCGGGGCGGGGTTATTGAATATGTCGGTACAATTGGCAGTTATTTCGCGCCTTCTGGTGCTACCATCATCAACGCTCGAGGTGGTGAGTGCTTGTCTCCATTTAATTTTTGTTCAACAGCAAATAACATTTTTTTTGGCTGGTAGGCTTCGTAATACCAGGATTTGTCGACGTTCACGCACATTGGAACGGTTTCGAATATAAATACCCTGCCAAGTCATGGGAAATGGAAACTTTCCTTGCCTACGGGGTAACAACCCTTCACAAGTAATCCTCTCCCCAAAATCGACTATTCTTACACTTACATTCCGATCAGTCCCAGTGCAGACAACGTAGGCAGCTTTGTGGAACGCAGTCTAGTCGAGAGCGGGCAGATGATTGGTCCCCGTATTTTCTCAGTCGGAGACATCATTTACGGTGCTGGGGGTGATGTTCATCAAGACATCGTTGACATGGATGAGGCGCGTTCTGCTTTAATCCGAATCAAAGCAGAGGGTGGGCCTGGTGCTATTTCGTACAAGAACTATAACATCCCTTCAAGGTTGGTTCCAGGTCTATCAGTTGACCAAAATATTGAATCTATGCAGAGCATCCCGACAGCGATTGCTGCTCGCAGCGCAGAACTTGAGTATGCTGTGCGTTCCTGAAGGAGGCATGCATTTTGATTGGGACTTGACGTATATTGTGGATGGTATGTTAGAGTTTTTTTTAAATGAAACTCATAGTGGCTAATTTGAATGGATAGGAATGACCACAATCGAACATGCCATCCCAGTACCAACACTCTATGAAGACGTATTGACACTTTATGCTCTTAGCGGGACAGGATCCACCCCTACGCATATCGTGAATTATGGTGGGGGATGGGGAGAGCAGCTTGTATGGGCTACAGAAGACATTCCCAGCGATCCGAAGTATGTTTTCTTTTCTTCGAATGATATTCGACATTTCAACCTTGTGTAGGCTGCGACGTTTCACGAGGCACGATGTTTTGGAAAATTTGTCTGAATCTATTGCACGACCTGCTAATTGTATGTTTTTATCCTTGGTAATGCGCCCATTTCAGTCTTCTCATCATCTATTCCCCCTAGCTTATGCGCTGTTTAATACCTCTGCATCAGTCGCGAAGATGGTTCAAAGAGGCCTTCTAGCGAACATCGGTGCCCACGGAGAGCCGCCTCTGGGTGTCAACTACCACGCAGAAATGGGTTTCACCAGTGCAGGCGGTTTGAGTAATTATGAGGTACGCCCACCTTTCCTTCTTTCATCTAATCTGCTAATAAAATATATCGCTACTTAGGTCATTCGTGCTGCAACATCCTCCGGAGCAATCACACTCGGGCTCCAGTCCTCCATCGGCTCCTTGTCACCAGGGAAACTTGCTGATTTCCTCATATACCCACCTGGGATCGATCTTCTTGAGGGAGATATCGGGAGCACTAGAGACCTGCTGTACGTGGCTAGGGGTAGCCGCGTATGGGATGCGTCAACGATGGAGGAAGTATGGCCTGTTAAAGGGAGAAAGCAAGTCATGCCAACCTTGAATGCCGAGTAGGGGAACGTGGCATCCTAGTAACATTCGTGTAAGGACTATTTACATGAGATATATGGCAAAGCTATTGACAAAGATAACCTATGTAAGAGAAAAGGTAGAAAGAGTAAAAGGAGTGTATTGCGGAAGTACTGACATTGTACTTGAAATTTTTTCTTTCATCGTGCTTTTAGAAAAACAGACTCGCTCTGAACTCAGAATCACGGGCGTCGTTGAATTGAGAACTGAACCCAAAGCTTGCACTAGCCTCAACACCGAACCACCCATTCTCCGATGGGGGGTTCACGATAAAACCCAACGATTCTGGGGTGCTCGAAGGCTCCGACGCAGATCTTAACGAGTCAGACGACGCGGACGACGCACAATCCATCCAAGGGTCGTCCCCCATCTCGAAATCTGGATAAACAGACTCGGAAGACGCGTTGTGCGACGGGAAAACTGCATTATGTTTGAGAAAGGATGACGAGAAGTCGAGGGTGGGGAATATGAACGTCTTTGTTTCGCTTTCTGGTGGTCCCATATCGAAGGACGGAGGGGGGGGAGAAGGTGAAGGCGAGGACCACATCGAATGAGTCAACTCCTCACCCTCGGAAATGGAGTCCAAGACCGAGTTCACCGTGCCTTCGTCTTCAGAATCCTCGTGACGCACCTCTTCCAACACACACCACCCCGTCCCGCTTTCCCCTAGGACGCTCCTCACTTCAGCCTTTGACCAGCCTTCGAATGTGACTTTGAGGACGGTACATACGCCTTCTTCTTCTTCTGCATCGACCTTGTCTGAGATTAGATGGGATGGCAGTTTACGCGTGTGCCCCTGCGAGTAGGCTGAGCATGACACTCCTCGTGCCCAGACGTTCGCTTGGTCCAAGCGAGCGAAGACTGTAGAAACACGAAGAGCGTGTCGAGAGTGGGAGGCGTGCATGCTACCGATAAGCGGCAGTGGCAAGAGGGGGTGTCGAGTCGAGTCAGGCTCAGAGGAAAGGGGAAGACGGGCGGTAGGGGTCGGTGCGAGGGGAACGAGGAGGTTGGTGGTCACGTTTGACTTGGGGGCAGGGAAATAGTGCTCCATCTCATCTTCATATATCTTGATCTTGTCGGTGTGCTTGACGGGCTTCATCCTCTGCGCGCCAATACTCTTCTTGTTCTGCTTCTTCCCATCGAGTGCGACTCGCATCTTCTTAACGCCCTTCTTAGTGATACCGCTATCCAACGAATCCCACTCATCAGCCGCCTCGTATAGTGCTCGAACGGCAATGGGGACGTTGTCTACCAAGTTCTGGAAAAGTGGGCGTGCGGACGAAAAGTTCCTCGCACATCCAAGGCCTACAGTGGTAGCGACCCCGGTGGTAGGTGTCGGTGGAGCACGGGGGAGGAAGGTCCCCTTGCCTATGGACCTATTCTTCAAAGCAAAGCGAGCACCAGTGGACAGATTGTTCTGGATCGTCGTAGCGAAACCTCGTGCAGGTTGCAGAGACCCAACATGTCCGGTGTATAGGTGGGGAGCTCGAAGACCTGGTGCAGTGAGGTGGGTGAATAACCTAGTGAGGAGATTGCGGGAGAACGAAAAGAGTTTATGTGCCGGGGTGCGGGGTCGAATTTGTGCTAAGGTTGGGCCAGATTTTAGTGTGCCTCTGGTAGTACTGCTGTTGAAAGGCTGGTGAGGTGGAATATGTATGGATCTTGAAGTGCCTCCAGGCCCGTTCTCGCGACGAACGAATCCATTGGTCGCTTTACGAGCTGATGCTCGTAGAGCGCCGTGGGATGCGAGTGGCATCTCTCAGATGAGCTTTAAACGTCGCTGCTCTCTGACGATGTTATGATTATGACTGTAGCTCTTGGTGGTTAAGAGATAGGATTGGAGAATGGAGAGTGTGGACTTTTGAAGTCATGCCGTGATCATGCCGTCCACCTTGCGTCACAGACTGCCGTGTGGCGATGTAACAATTTATCTTATCTTATCTCTGGTGTTCTCCAACTAACAGCATTCCACACGACTTCATCATCATGTACCCTAACTCTCAACTCGTAGGAGAACGATGATGGCTACTCCTTAGGGGTGGTCAACAAACTACGCTGGGATGCACTTGTTGCAGAATCGGCTACCGCGTCTTGGGAAAGCCCGCGGGAAATTCAGCCGTTTTGAAGAGGACCGAAAAGAGTGGCTTGTAGATGATAATATGGTGCTCACACCAGGAGAGCGTAATAACTGGGCAGAGGGTCCAAAGAGCCTTGGATCAGCAAGCATCCAGCTAGAAATCCCAGCGAGAATAATAAATGCAATTGATTGACAAGGAAGGACAAGTTTTTCGTCATAGGACTCGTCACCACGACCTTCACTCCCTGGGTCCGCCTCTTCCAACACCAGCGAATTGGGGCCGGAAGTTATCAGGGGCACCACCCTCCTTCTTACGATAGTCATCACGGTCGCCACGAGGAGCACGGTAGGCACCCTCTCCTCCTCCAGGGCGGACAGTGGCGGGGCGTGGTGGACGTGCAGCCTTTTTGTGAGTATCGGGCACAATTTCGGTGGGGAGGTGGAGCCTGGAGCCATTGGCTTTAGAAGCGCACAAGTCATTACAAAGAGTAAACGCACCATTCACGGAGATACTCTACACCCTCGGGTGTGAGAACGTAGTAGTACCACTGCCATGAGAATTGGGTCTTGACGTAACCTCGGGAGGTCAAACTCTGTAGAGCCTTGATGACTTGGAGATTGGGAACATCAAGCTCTTCGTGCTTCGGCGCGTTGAAGTCTTTTTTCGCAACTAGGACACCCTCTATGTTCACAAGGGTTTAGAAGGCGCAAACGCATTGAAAGGGTCAAGCCGCACCCTTGAAGAGGTTCTCGTAGATGACGCGCCTATTCTGTTTCGAAATGATCATGCTGGACAGGTGGGTTTATTGAGGCGGAAGCTGATGGTCAGATATTGTCATCCAAACAGAAAATGGCCAATCCAGCCCACCGCCCCCCGCAAAACGGCGTTCATGGGTTCTGGAGGACAATCGGCGAAGAATTGGCTACTTACGTGGCGGATTTTGAGGACGACCTTGGAGGAGACTCTTGACGTTGACGACGATGAACAGAATCTATCGGAAAGTTTGTGCGGTGGCTGGAAGTTTGCGATTGTTTGGTGGCAACCTCAAACCTCAATATTTGGGTAACGGAGTGGTGTACGGAATTTGGTGGCGAGCTTCTAGATGCTCTAAGCCAGAAGGAGTACGAAGAATCATTGCTTTCTCGTGGGGTGCAAGAGACTCCAAAAAGGAGGGTGAGCCGCCCTCTGCGAGAGGGACGTTTAAACGGTGCGTGAACTCTCCTGAAGAGGACCGAAAAGAGTGGCTTGTAGGGACATCTCGATGATCAGAGATAATAATATGGCGCACACACCAAGAAAGCGTGATAACCGGGCAGAGGGTCCAAAGAGCCTTGAATCAGCAAGCATCTAGCAAAGGAAGCGTCTAGCAATCCCAGCGAGAATAATAAATGTAATTGATTGACAATACAACTCCTCAATTTTACTTCATCAAAGTCAAGACAACGGTAGAGATGGCCGTCGCACCGAGGACGGCGTATCCAGTCCGATAGCATCCCTTGACCGTCACGACTGGCAAGGGTGTTCGTCATCGCATACAAAACTCAAATTGCAAAAATAGCTCACATTTCCCCATATCCCAACCAAGATGCCTCAAACCGTTGAAGGAGTGGAAGGCAAAAGGAGCGGCGAGGATCGCTTTTCCGGCATACTTGACTACTTCAGGAAGACCGGCAACGAACTCGACGACGTGAGCGCTGTCAAAAGTTCCAGGTGCCACCAGGTAGGCAATCGAGAAACCATAGAGCACTGCGAAAGTGTCAACCTCAGTGCCCCGGTCGTACAAAGTTCCAAATGGTACTCACAGACGCTAAGCCCAGTGCCGGTAACACGGTTGGCGATGGAAGCTACCCACGTAAGCTGAGGTTGGTAGATGGTAAAGTGAGGACTGCTTGGTCGGCGGAGACGCTGTTTGTCCAGAATTTCCGCAGCTGCCGACGATGGCAGTGATTGTGTGGTTGTTGTTAAAGATCTTTTCTCGTTCTCAGTAAGTCTGTCTTTCGATAAGAACTCACGAAACAGACCTCTTCGCAGCAGCGTTTTGGAGGACGACTTGATTGCGCACTGGTGAAATGCATCAGAGCCCACAGGAAGCTGAATGGCGGGGCTGATAACGCACCAATCCTAGGAGAAAAGGCAGCTTTTCTGAGGGCCGAACCCAGCCCAAGGGATCTGGTCGACATCATCGTGCTGTCACGGTAGCAGAGTCCGGACCTGACCGTCGGAACACCAGCAATTGACTTCCCACGTGATTCCATGTCAAACATTTATTTCTTATCTTATCTCTACTACTAGTAGGTTTACACTCTTACTTTCCGAAAATCGTACCAAACGTGGTTCCTTTGTAGCTAGCGATCCAGAAATATTAATAAATGTAAGACAACCAAAAGCGTGGTCTACCCACCCAAGATTTCCCCTGCCAGGATCAATGAAGGCGATGTATCCCCTGTCCGAAGGGGCACCAAGTTGCTTTGCAAAGTACTCAGACAAGATCTTGCTGTAGCGTTCATTCGCCTCTGGGTTGATGTTGTCGAGGCTTATCTAGGGTGTCGACGACTTACTAATGTAGAATTTGGTGGATCACTATGGATCACTTACGACGCTGAGGACATACGCGGGATCGAAGGTGCCGGCAAAGGTGAGTGTCTCGTTGTAGGTGATGTTGACTGTGATATAGCCTTCCGGCTTTCCGAGTGTCTCTGCACCGACCTTGAGATTCAATGATTAGAGCGTCCGCGCTTGGCGACGTAGTGGTATGTCACTTTTGAGAAATCAAGGGCAAACGCCTTGGGATCTGCGATCTAGGTCATGATGTTCAAGATCGTTGGGGTTATACACATAATAAATTCAGTTTACCTTGACGTTTGTGATGAGTTCGAGAGAAGGCATGGTAGTGTTTGAGAAAGAGATGCAATGAGACCCTCGGGCCGATGTCACGCCACTAGGTTTGCCTCCGCTCCTCATGAGGGTCAGCATTTGCAACTTGACCACAGAGGATATCTTACTTTCTACCAATACAGCTCCCATCCTCGCCCCACAATCTCTCCTCATAACCTTACCCCCTGTCAAAGCAAATGCCCAATTTGTTCTCTCTACACCACATGGCGACTCTGAACCTCTCGTAGTTCGTCTTCCCAATCTGAGGGGCACTTCATGGAAAGCCGTCTTAATACCCGCTCACTATCCATGGAGGATATACTCCACCAAGGTGTGCGCTTTGCCTTTATTCTTGCTCCAGCCCTCATTGCGTTCCTCAGGTTGAACCCTCTCACTCCAAACTTCTCATTATACCAAGGAGAAACCTGACTTCCTTCCTATCCGACATGCCAGACAGTTTATCTCTTTCGGCCCTCCTCCTCCCTGGAACCCACGACACGTAAGTACGCCTCGTGCCGGACAACCCATCTCTAACCATCACCTAACCCAGGATGGCATTCTATGGCTGGCCCATATCGCAATGCCAATCCCTCGCAACGCCCCTCGCAACCCAACTCCAATCAGGAATTCGTGTCATAGACATCCGTCTGGCAGTCATCACCACCATGAGCCCCTCATTCACCTCTTCTGGAATTACTGATATGGCACCAACGCCCAAATACGAACTAGTAGCATACCATGGCGTTTTCCCACAACGAACCCCCTTCCCCACCATCCTCCAAACCATCTATACCTTCCTCACATCACCAGAAGGATCCCGCGAAACAATCGTTATGTCCATCAAACAAGAAGATTACGCCATAACGCCCACCGAGCTCTTTTCCCGGCTTGTAAGAGAGACAATGATGGCTTCCCCCGGGGGGTGGTCAACGTCAACAAACGACACCGGGATGTACTTTTTGCAAAATCGGATACCACAACTTGGAGAAGTCCGAGGGAAAGTCGTGTTATTCAGCCGTTTTGGAGGAGATGGAGCGGAGTGGGATGGAGGGCTTGAGGGGATTGGGATACATCCCACTACGTGGCCTGATAGTGAGAAAGAGGGGTTCGATTGGGAGTTGAAAGGGACCATTGTTAGAACGCATGATTGGTGGGTGCATTTTCTTCTCTATATGAAATAAATAAATAACAGCACGACAACTAACCGCTGGATAGGTACGCTGTGCCCTCCTTCCTATCGATACCCGAGAAAGTAGCTCGAGCGACTGGGGTTCTCTTACCTCCCACTTGCCCCCAGCTAACATTGTCGATCACCTATTTCTCCGCAGCATCTTTCCCATTCGCCCTCCCTCCGACTATCGCACGCGGGTTTGGTTGGCCCGCCCTGGGACTTGGGGTTGAAGGCGTGAATACCCGGGTGGCTCGTTGGCTATTAGATGTCCTCACTGGAGCAGAGGAGAAACGAATTCAGAATGTAAAGGCAAAGCGTCGACGTCCACGGTGGTTGCGCGAGCACCATGAAGGGCTGGAGCCGATCCCATCTGAAGCTAATTTGTCTGTGGATGTTGGAGAGAAGGGGATGCAGGAATTCGAGCAGGACGTGACACGTTCTCTACATGCAGAAGAACCCAGGTTAAGGGGCTGGGCCCTCATGGACTATTTCACTGAACCGGAAGGAGGGAATTTAGTATCACTTTTGGTGGAGTGTAATTATCGGGGAAGGAAAGTGGGAGAGGAGGGGTGGCAATGAGGAGGATATGACGATGAGTGTTTACGATCTGACATGACCATTAACGCACACGGCCCATGTACTAATTGTTGTCCAAGTATTCTGTGACCACCACCCACGGAGCTGAGCGAGTGTCTTGCGTTGACAGAAAAAGAAAAGGGGAACATGCGCAAGAAGCGGTCGTCGACAAGAAAGAAAGGAGATTGTAATTTATCAAATTGGAGGCCGTTTGATTCGAAACGACAATGGACCGCCAGCGATGCAGATTCCAGCGGCTGAATATGAGACTCCTGTCCCCCTGGTTGGTATATCGCACAGGAAAGGTCCGACTGGATTTGACAGATATCGCCAGCTGAAGTCTCTTCGTGGTATGTTCAATCACGAGATCAACAAGTACCGAATGCCCTGGTCATCTATCCATTTCACCGTAGGAAGCACTTGCACCCAGATAGGGTGCTTAGTCACTGATTTTGGAATGTCGGCACCCACCTGCGGTGTCTGCTTGGGTGCTTTTCTGCCCACCTGGACGAAGTGTGCACTCTTAGACACTCGACTTGAGTGCTTTCTCCAATCTCAATCTTAGCTTCAATAGGAGATACCCACCTGCAAAATTGTCCTTAATTTAAGTATCAGAGGCTTTCTGTCACCTAGTTGGGGACTTTTTCATGCTCATTTAATCAGCGTCGTGGCCAGACGCTCGATCAAGATTTGGACAACTGATGAAAAGTAGGAGATAATAAAGTAAAAAATTTTAGGGAAGGTAAGGCTTAGAACATGCAGCATCGGGAAATCCTGTTTAATTATTAAGGTCAGTCATCCGTCACGCTACAAGTTGCAACGTTCGGAATGAATTGAGTGGGCACTCGAAAAACGAATAAATGGTCGCTTAATACGACTGAAAAATTCATGTATGTAATACGTATCCTTTGGGTTTTATAATGAGCAGAAAGGCGGGGTGGCTAGGGTTGGGTGAATGCCCTATCGGTGTTCCTCACGCGACGCGTCTGTTTGCTTATATTTCTTATGCATTTCGTCGGAGTTTGAAATTCATCTTGTCCTCATACCACACGACCACTCTGGTGTCGTTCTGTCTCTCCTCCACTTTCCAAGGGACATCTGATGTTCGGAAGTGGTATTTATGGAGGTTTTTTGCGATTTTTTGGCTTCTGATGCGTGCTCAGAGGTTCTTGTGCTCATTTTAGCGTTTCCACGGCCAACTCCCAAGATCAAGGATCAGCGTGTGTCGAGAGTCCGTATATGCGTGGTATGTGACTCTTTTCACCTCGCACCAAGTGTATATCCTCAATAAATCTGTAAATATTGTTGTCAGGAGCTGTGTATCACGACATTTCGGACTCGGGGCATCGGTAAGTCACCCTTTCACACGTTTTTTGTAACATGAACTATGTTTTTAGGTGAACTCTTCACGTGATCTGGCACTTAGAATGCGAGTGGGGAGAAGCAGCTAGAACTTGAGAGGATGACTAGGTGTGTTGACGGTTCTCACGTGTTTTGAACAACGGGGCTGATGTACCCCCTTGTTTTCAGTTACACACTCAGATTGACAGTAGTACGTGCCCGTCTAACAATGTTATTTGCCCTCCCTAATTCGCGTCAACACTCAGAGCTGATCCGTTTCTTTGTGATGGTTCCGAAGAGATCGTACTTGAAGCACTTATAAGCTATTTCATCAACCTGTATGCTCCTACACGACGCAACGACAACCAACGGCCCAGCACGATGACGACGACGCAACAACGACTCAAGACGACACGACGGCACAAAGAAGACCCAGCACAACGACGACGCGACAACGACCCAGGACGACGCGACAACGACCCAGGACGACGCGACAACGACCCAGGACGACGCGACAACGACCCAGGACGACGCGACAACGACCCAGGACGACGCGACAACGACCCAGGACGACGTGACAACGACCCAGGACGACGCGACTGCACAACGACGACCCAGCACGAGCTGAATGATGACGTATGTGCCCCATTATGAGCTTCTGTACACCTCACGACACCCAATCGACGACTTGAAATCGAGCTTTTGCTGCTTCACAAACACAGTTCCTGCATTCTGTGCAAGGTAGTTAAACAAATCCCCTCTGTCAACATCGATGACCTCAGTGACGCCGCGCATACCCCCGTGTCTTCGTGGATTGATGCGTGTACTTAACACTTTCTCTCGGTAATTGACTTCGTTCTAACGTATCTCGCGCATGGTCTAACATGGATCCTTAATTCTTCTCCCTTTATCACTGTAGTCTGTCGCCGAAGCTACGTATTCGACCCCTTCTCGAGAACGACATAAACTGAAGTGGTCTTGCACTTAGCTGAATCCGCCGATGAAGGGAGGTTGTTACGGTAAGTAAAATTTCAAGCCACTGCTTTAATCAAGTAGGTAGAGGAATGGTAGTTGTAGTGATACTATAAATATATGGATTTATGCTTTATCTGCGTGATTCTGGTGGCGGTAATGAGTGACCAGGACAGTACCAGATCTGAGTGCTTTGCACTGTATCCAAGTGCTTTCACAGTGATTCTACGGTGCAATTTTGGGCTGATTAGTGTCTAAAAACACCATAGATGAGTGAGATGAAATTAGTGCATCACTTCAAATGGGTGTGAAAAACACTTCACCCAAGTGATTATCACTTGTATTGAGCGTAACAAAGCACTTGAATGGGGTGCAATCACTTCCCACAGTGTTTTCGCGTGCCAGTGAGTGGACCTTAGAAAAAGCGGTTTTTGGTCCGGCTGCTTCCCACTCTGCATGCAAATTGATTAAACTTCTGAGGCGATTCCCACTGTGTCGCCGGCTCGATTTTCATGAAGTCAGATGTAATATTATGCAAAAGATAAATTTATGTGCAGTGAAAGTATGTACCAGCATGAGGAAGCTTTTCCAGAAGCGGTGGAGAATCCACCACAGCCGTCTCAACTCCTCAACATTCCTTTGCAACACAACTACAACAAGCCCTTGTTGTCTAATGGTTATGACGTCAGACTTCTACCACTAGAAAAATCTGGAAGTTCGGGGTTCGAGTCCCCGCTAGGGTTATTTGTTGAACTTATTTTTTCTTTCTAGAGATGAAGAAAAAAAACTGGCAAAAGCGAGCAGTTTTTTTGATGAATTTTGAAGAATGAGAGGCCGAGATGTTAGACCCATATTTTCCTGTGGACACACCTTCCTTTCTCAGACGTGCTTGCCTTGACCCCGTTTTCTGTCATCCTCATTTTTATCCCAAGGATACATCAACGTCCAGAATCTTCTACACGTGTCGTTGTTCGAGTGGAACAAAGCAATCCGTTGGCCAACGTGCCACAGCGCCACCGTTTGGTGACGACCGACAAAGAAGATGGCATTGCGGCCACAGTTGAATGGTACTTAAAGCCTTACCCTCTGCTTTCAACCCCACTTCAACACTCGTTATCTCTCCCCAACCTCTTTACCAGCAGCAATGGTTGAGACCACTACTCCGTTTACCTTGACAAGTCGGTCCAGCTTACTAAGGAAGAACCTTGTCTTTGTCAAGGAGTCCGAAGCCTACAGCATCTTTGAGACCACCTTCGTAGTTGGTCGAGTCTACTCCGAGGCTCAGATCATTCAAGAGCAGGTACTATCCTTTCTTTTTATCTTCATCTCTTTGAAAGCCGACCCCACCTTTACTACCAGGTTGAGAGCGGGACAAGACTTACTGTTTTGACTGTTTTCCGTTCTCCCAGCACCAATCTGAAAGATATCACGGGTCCTTACATGACGCGTATCGATCTGGCGGCACGGCACAGATTCATCTTTACAAAGTCTGGGGAAACTCTGGATATCGGGAGAGTCGGCGCCCAGGACTACGTCGAGCTACAGGAATGCGATCCCATCCTGCAGGACGCCCGTTTCAAGACTCCTACCGAAATATACGTGTTCTTTGAAGACCGCGACTGCTTCCTTGTTTCTGGAGACCCCGTTTTCAGTTTCCAAGGTCGCTTCCATTTGTTACCCCGGTTTGGAAGTGAATATGAGTCGGAAAGCGACTATTATGCTTCCGAGTCAGACGGCGCCTCTCCAGAGTACGCTGACACAAGTAGTGGCGACCCTTGTTCTCCCGCTTCGGACGAGGTCGAAAGGTCGGATACTTCAGCGGCGCCTGATCAAGGGGGCAACGATGAGGGGAAGAATCTTGATCAAGTCGCCACTACCAGCTCTAGTTCTAGTAATCTCGAAGCCGAGATATTGCACACGATCGCAGAACCCGCGCCCGGCAATATTCAACACCACTTCGGCGGCTCCTCTGGTGATGGTCAGCTTACCATTGAAGCTAATCAAGATTTGGACCTCCCCATTTTGATCGTTACATCTACTGATCAGACTCCCTTTATTTCTGCAGATCTTGACAACGGTAGGTCTGATGACGTTAACTCACTTACTGCTTTGCAAGGTTTGTCCACCGAGGCCCTTCGAGCTCACAGTGCAGCCCTCGGAGCGAATGCCAATGTGATGTTCTTATAAGTCGCTCTGACGCTTTACTCCTTAGATTTTAGATGGATTACCTCCAATTGATGTTTGTATCGCTTGTCATGTTGCCTCACCCGTTTGTATCCACAACGATTAATGCGCTCGTTACGTATGTATTATTGATATTATTTGAAATGAATTATGAAGTCTAAAACACGCATCATCTGAACTTGATCAGTGCCGCAATGAAAGTTGAGAGGTTGTTGTGGCCTTTCTTCATCAATCCAGCGCTCCCCTCACACGTTGAAGTTCCTCATCCTCGTCGAACGCTGTACATTTTTACGCCTTCGGTTCCTGACGTCCTCGACGTAACTCGTTGGAAAGATATGGGATCTCCTGTGTTTTCTCTAGTTCGCAAATTATAAATAGTTGCCCTAAAATTGTACACTTGTTCCAGCCAAGCCTGCTACAGCTTGCTTACAACGAAGTCACCAACGTTCCTATCTTCTCCGTTTTTTCTTGCAACCAATATCTCCTCCGCCCACCTGACCATCCCAGCAATTAGCCGGTCTACATCCGCCGTGGTATTGCCTGCATGTAAACAAACTCTTATTCGGTCTTTGCCCTTGGGTACGGTCGGCCATGTTATGGGGCGAGCATTCATCCCAAGAGCAAGCAGGTATGCGGACAGAGGTCGAGGATGGGCTGTCATTATGGGTATGATTGGGGATGGCTCCCCGTTGGGTGTTAGGTGGCTGGGGAGGGAAAGAAGGTCTGGAGGTATCCTACTTTCTATCAACCGCGGGCGAAGGGTTCCGGAAAAGTATGAAGAGAGTGAGAGAAGCCTTGTCGATAGCTGTCCAAAGCAATTTAGCCCAAATCCGAATGGACCACCTGACTCACATATTGAGCAATACCGTTCGTTAGCATGTCAAAGGAGCTGTTCGCCGCGACGATGTTTGCGTAACTTAGAGAGGTCGTGTAGATTAGAGACCTGGCATAATTGAGGAGATAGTCACGAATCAATACGTTGGTCAGAATAACGGCTGCAAAAAAAGAGGTAAAATGAAAATGATAGAAAAGTTCTCAACGTAAAGATTACTAACCTCCGGTGGCAGCCAAAGCTTTGCCAAAAGTATGAAGCCGAGCAAGAACTTTATCTTCCAGTCCCAGCAACGCAACGCGACCTCGGCCTTGGGGTCCATAAATCCCAGTGGAATGGGCCTCGTCCACGACAAGGTACCCATTGCCCTTTGGAAACAGCTCCTCCAATAAATCCACAATTTCTTGAAGGGGCGCAAAAGTGCCATCCATGCTATAAAGACTCTCCACGGCTAAAAAAAGACTCGCTTCTCCTGTTGTCAACTTCTCACTGCCTCCCAGCAACCCCTCCAACACCATCCTCAGATCTTCAATAGAGTTATGCCTGAACGCGACTTGAGAATCCCGTTCAACGCGCGATGCACGCATCCCATCGTGTACCGACGCATGAATGTACTCGTCGTACACGAGCACATCCCCCAGTTGGGGGACACATGAAAAAAATCCCACATTGGCATCGAAGCCCGAGTTGAACAGCAGCGCAGCTTCGACGCCAAAAAATTCTGTTAGCCGAGCTTCGAGTGCGCTGTGGGCAAGACCATTGACCAAGAGCCTCGATCCACCTGAACCTAGGACGTCTGGGGCTGCAGAGAGTTTCTCAAGGAAGCGGGTGCGCAAGGTGGACGAATTGGATAAGGACAAGTAGTCGTTTGAGTTAAAATCGATCAGAGGGGATGTTGATGAAGAAGTGTTTGGATCAGGGAGTCGCCGCCTGATCCAACGAGCCTCGCGGGAAGCGAGGGCGGAGGTGAGTTTATCATGTAGATCGGATGAGAGTTTGCTCATCGCGAAACGCCCCGGAGGGATGTCGACGAAGGGGTGTGATATGTTTTTTATTGACTCGGGTCTCCCCCAATTGAATATCATCGGGACGGACGCTAGGCCCGAAAATCCCTGCAAAAACTAGCGCTGCGGCGAGGCGTGTTTAGAACGATGACAAGGAAAGTGAAACGAACTACATCTCAGTTTTGAGAGCATCATATCTTGGACAACTTCAAGTCGGTCAAGGATGTAGAGAGAGAAGTTAAATTACATCGTGCAATGTGGAAACGTATGTACATAATCATCAATTACGTCCTGTAAACTTTTCCGGCTATTCTCCACCAAACAGGTCATCGACGAATGAAAGGGAATTTTGCAAGGCGCCGTCGAGGTCCTGAGGAGCAATTTCAATCCTGCAATGCCTCAATTTCCGCAGTGCTCGTTTCAAGATATTTTTCATGAGAGTCCTGATACGAAGCTAAATCCGAAAACACGGGTCAAGTATTCGTCGGCCAAAATCAAAGCTACTTACTTGGCGTTTTTGCTAGAGCGCGATACCGCCCAATGACCTCGCGGTTGTGAGCGATGGCCGCCAATTGCGCGTGTCTGATGGTGCCTATAGCATCTTAAGGGCAGAGTTCTGAAAAGGGGAATTGAAAACCAAACCAGAGAGGTGCACAACATTGGGAATATATCGGAATCCTGTGATTGATGTGAGGAGAGTAAGTCCAGCCCACGCAACTTGGTGGTGATCTCGCCCAACACGGATAATGCATATGTTTGTCGTGGGTGAAAAGTATTTTACTGGCACGGCGTCAGCGATGGGTGGGGGAGTATCAGGTCTCAACTCACCAGTCAATGATAAAGCAACCGCGCCCCATCCAGTATCGCCAAAATTATTCTGTATGCTCTGTTTCAGCGCAGCCCAGATAGTCTTCCCATCAAGCCGACTCGTTCCTGGCTTGGGTTTCTCGAGCTCGAGAGGTATGAATTCAACGAGGAGCCACCTGTTCTAACGGCTGGTACTTTAAGAGATCGCGTCAAATCTAGAGAAAGAGGTCTACAAACCTTGAAGCGGACCATTTCTTTGGATTGAATGTGAACTTTATCGAACTAACTTCAGGCGTCTCGGTTGATGCCAGATGGGCTTAGACAAGTTTGACTTGCATTGAAGGTGAAGATGGTCAAAGGCAAGGGAAACTCGCCAAATGTGATTCGTCTTTCTCAGTTTAATACTGGGGATTCCATCACGTGCGGTCTGGGATTCCACTGACATCTTTGTTTGCGTGCCCGCCTGGCAGCCAAACAGCCGCACCTCCCGCTCGCTGGGAGTCCTTAACAGCCCACACTTGGCAAGCGGCCGTGAGTGCCATCCTTTGCACGATCCGTTCGCTTCATTGAACTCTTTCTTCTCTTTCTTAGCCATGTATGTATGCTTGGTTCAACTCTTTGTGCACAGACTGATGTTCCTAACGCTGTAGCATGCAGATCTTCGTAAAGGCCCTTACTGGCAAGACCATCGCCCTCGAGGTGGAGTCCTCCGATACCGTTGGTAACGTCAAAGCCAAGGTCCAAGACAAGGAAGGGTAAGTCGTAGCGTATGGTGTTTCACAGCGGTTATTCGCTTATCGTCATGCAGGATCCCTCCCCTGATCAGTAGTGTTTGATCTTCGCCCGGCAAGCAGCTCGAGGACGGCCGCGCGCTTTCGGATTACAACATCCAGAAGGATTCTACTCTCCATCTTGTCGTCCGTCTCCGTGGCGGTATGCAGATCTTTGTCAAAGACCCTCACGGGTAAGACGATCACCCTCGAGGTTGTCCTCCATCTCCACGACTGGCACGCAGATATTCGTTAAGAACCTCACAGGACAAGATGATCACTGCCTCGAAGTCGAATCTTCCGACACAATCGACAACGTGAAGGCCAAGATCCAAGACAAGGAGGGCATTCCTCCTGACCAGCAGCGCTTAGGCATTCCTCCCGACCAACAGCGCGTGATCTTCGCTGACAAGCAGCTCGAGCACGGTCGCACACTTTCCGATTATAATATTCAGAAAGACTCTACCCTCCACCTTGGTGCGTTTGATCGGGATTTTGGCGAACTCACGCTCACCGTTTTCTACAGTTCTTTGTCACTGTGGTGGTATGCAGATCTTCGTCAAAACCCTCACAGGTAAAACCATTACCCTCGAGGTGGAGTCGTCCGACACGACCGACAACGTCAAGGCGAAGATTCAGGACAAGGGGCATTCCACCTGACCAGCAGCGCGTCATCTTTGCTGGCAAGCAGCTTGAGGATGGGCGAACTCTTTCTGATTACAACATTCAGAAGCAGAGCACCCTGCACTGGGGGTATTTTTCACATTTGTTGCAATGAATTCGAGATTGACGCTGGTTGTAGTGCTTCGTCTTCGTGGTGGACTGTAATTCTGTCGAGTTCGTTGTTAGTCAGGCCTTGTTCGATCGGTATATGATTCTACCGTGACGCATAGTCATGATGTCTGTACAATAGACGGGAGTATACAAAGGTTTTATTGTGACGATTTTGGTCGTGCGTAGTCATCAGCATTTAAGCATTTCAGTTTCCAGAGGTTTCTCCACCTGAGAAACCCGCAGAAACCCGCAGAAACCGATAAAAACCAGGAAACCTGGAAATTTGGAAACCTATGTCCAAATTCCCGGAAACCTCTTTTTCACCTTTCTTAATGAAAAGGGATGGAAACCTAAGAAACCTAGGGAACTGACCAAAAGCTAATGAAATGGGCTATTTACAATTAAGGACATAGCACTGGGTTTCTGGGTTTCCGGTTTCCAAGTTTCCGGAAACTTGAAAACCAATGGAAACCAGCGGAAACCTGGAAATTATTTTGCCTTTTTACTGATGTAGATCCTCGTCGACGCTGCCTGACCTCTTCCCACCCTCTTACCTTGCCAGCGACAGGCGCAGCCTTGAGGACCTGGTGTAGTCCTTGGCCTGGGAGCTTGGGATCGAGGAGGTTGTGAGCAATCTGCCCCCTTCGTCTACTTGTACAGTGTAAGACACCTCCTTGACACAAATTGATATTTCAGATGTAAATCTTATTATAAATCTACCAAATTTCGTATGTGTGCAGTACTTGTATGTATCTAAGTGCCTGCAAAATTTGGGGTGGTTTGGTGTACTCAGCATCTCAGAATTGTGTGATTGAGGAGGAAAATGGCCCAATTTGGGTTGATGCATGATCTCGCAACTGGAATTTTGTGTCAAGGAAGCAACAGTTTGGTGCCAAATTTACACATTAGGTACAATGTAACCTATTCCACATATTTATTAATTTTTACTGATAAATCTGGACGAAATGCGTCCAAAACACAGTTTCCAAATGCGTGTGTTGTGGATCTGTGACAAGATGCTTACATAACACATGTTCTCGATCAATGCATTCTCACCTCAACAGAGCCATGTAACGTCATGTCACACTTGTGTCAAGGAGGTGTAAATGTGACAATTTGGCTTCCAACCTTCTTCCCTCTCGTTTAGGATATAATCTATGGTATCTTATAATTATTTTTGGTAGAGGTATTCCTCAGAGTATCTAGTTGTAGCCTAAAGAAAAAAAATGGTGAAATCTTATGTATTTGTGGTGCAATACAGGCATTTCAAAATTTTGTGTCAAGGAAGTGTCTTACACTGTAGTTAAATAATGTGTTGTACTGGACATCAATCAATCAGATTGTTTATGGAAGGACGTGTACCTCCTTTGCAGTAACACACCACCCTTTTTCTTTTCATGCTAACATTGAATGTTGAACATTGAGCATGCTTGTTGATAGGAACACACGCACATGCACACCAAATAGAAGCAACATGTTGGGTCACGTCCAAGTCGCATCTGTTATGTATTATAATGTCTGGTGAAATGGACCATCCATTAGTCATTGTAGTCCCTGTGGCCCTATACATTTTTCGAGGATTTTCTCATTTGAAGGAGGATCCCAACCATCTGCCATTTACAGTGAGCCCAAAGTGAGCCAGCATGCTCCCAGAACCCTGATTTAAGGCAAATAATCCTTTGGCTAAGCATTCTGTCCCTGTAAAATCTGAAGTGTGTCTAGATCTCCCTTACCACATTCAGAAGCTTGGCACTCCCTGGCACTCCTGCACTCCCTTCTTCCAGAGACTCATAAACAAACAATGTTATATTACTTATATACATAAGCTGCTTCTACTCCATGTGTGGATGTATCCCAACAGCAACAAAAACCTGAGGGCATCTCACCCCAAGGGGTGGCAGAATGTGGAATTTACATATAGGGTCCCAAAAAAAATTAAGGCCCAAGTCCTCAACCCCCCCCCCCCTCTACCCCCCCAAATCTGGTATGTTCTTCCCACCCTCCTATGTTTTTCTTAGAAGGAACCATCAGCTATTGACAGCCATCACTCTGAACATCCTTTACCAATGACAGTGACACCAACAATCAACAACAATGGGGCTGGTGGGTTCTTGGGGAGAAACAAGGATGATGACTGTATTAACAGCTCTGCGTCGACAGCCCCTTCTCCCACCTTCTGTGGTTCTCCATGCTCATTGCATTGAGCTCATTTACTGGCCTGGCACCATGCAAGTGCCATGCCAACCACCCATGTGCCTGACGTTGACCTTGTTATCGCCTTCAGCATCACACCCAGGAAATGTCCTTGCTTAGTTTTTCTCATACAGGCACTGTCATTATAGTATGACTTGCACTTCATATTTGCTGTGGCCTATCCCCAACTCTGGTGAGATACACAAACAGGGTGGTATACACAATCATGCAAAGTACACAATCTGTTCTGTATGCTGTTTTAGTTGTAGTGTTGCTGAAAGTTTCATTGATAGTATTATAAAGGTTCTTAATACTATCTGTGTTCTTTCTTCTGACCTTGAGATTTCAATATTGAAAATTACTGACTGAATATGTGTGCAACTTACCAAATCAAGCTCCAACTTGAAGGGTGCTCTGGTAGTGTTGCAGACCGTTTGAATAATTTTTATCAGAGAAGGTCCCAAAAATTTTCAAGGCCTCTGGCAGAACCCCCCCAACCCTATATACAGGATCCACATTCCACCACCCCCTTGTCTCACCCAGCACAATCTGAAAGTAAGTAGACTGCCAGGGCAAAGTGTACTGCCTCAGTCCATGATTGCCATTTTGCTGAGTGATGTGCACAGGCACATCATCGCCAGGGGGTCTTCAGGTAATGTGCTGTCAATGAAAAAAATGATAATGTCTTGAATACTGAAACTGAGAAACCTGTTGATGATGAGCTAACTTGACTCAAGAAAGACTTGGAGCTACTCAAAAATGATGTGAGTGAAACAGCACATATGCTTGGAAACACCAATCTAATTTGTGCCAAAGAATCCTTTGTGAGTTGTAGAAATTGTCACAAACCATCCCTATGACCTACGACTTTCGTTCTTAACCTATGCAAACAACCCCTCACCAGTGCAGATAACCCTTTGCCGACCTTATCAACACCAAACACAATAACCCAGGAACCACAAAAGCACCTATTGTTCCTAGACTCGCCAAGACTCCCTCCCCTCGTCTTGACATTGCCTACTCACAATAACATCCAACTCCAACTCTGATTTCCTTATCTCTCGTCTCCATCCTTATTGTACTTATTGTCCTTCCCCGATTTCCTTGTTATTGTACCTATTGTCCTTCCCCAGTTACCTTCTACACTTCTCCTAGGTATTTAGGTAGCTCGTCATGTACTCACTACCTCATCCTTGATATTACAAATGCATCTCTGACTTGTTTTCCTTGTTATTGTACCTATTGTCCTTCCCTGGTTACCTTCTAAACTTTTCCTAGGTATTTAGGTAGCTCGTCATGTACTCACTACCTCATCCTTGATATTACAAATGCATCTCTGACTTGTTTCCCTGTTTCTTGTCCCTTGCCGTTATCTCCTGGTTGAGCCCTGCTCTCAGTTATAGTCCTAGGTGGTTGAGCCTCTAGCTCCCAGCTCCGGTTGAGCCTTGCTCCCAGTTTATTACTATCCCAGGTCCGATTAAATTCATGATCTCACTCGCGTTCGATCCCTTCGCCGCCTATCCTCTCGCTTTCTTCATATTCGAACTCACCTTGTCTCTACCTTTCCGACGACCCCTCCTACGCCTTATTCCGTTCAGAACTCGTCCCGCTACGCTTTTATCTCTATTCAACAACCTACCCATCTCTGAATTCCTTGTCCGTCTGCGAGTTACCCTTTGCCGCGACCCCCTCCGCACCTTCGCCGATCCCTCAGGTGCATGAGAGGTTCCCTCTTAGGACGGTTCCTCACAGAAATGGCGCTTGAGATCCAAATCGAACAAATGCACTTAGTTGAAATTGTAAACACCTGTGACTGTGGGCAAATGGGCACTGGTTGGTGCCATGTTTTTAACCTAAGGTAAAGTGGTCAGTAGCATCAAAAATTGATATTTGATGCAAGACTTACATCATAATCTCTGAATGTGAAGTGCACAAGCCACAAGTCGATGATGTTAATATAGTGGTGGGGATGTCTGCACTTGGGATCAAGATGATTTGAGGCAAAGTTAGTAGGAGCACGGAGTAATATCCATATCTGTATTTTGCAAGTATAAGCAAGGGCCAAGGGGCTATCGTCGGCGTATCCCGTGAACGCAACTACCTCTGACATGTACCAATTCCCACGACACTATACATATCAGGAACAATGATTAATAATACATCTAAATCTGTACGAGTACATGTTGATAAGATAACTGTTGCATTATATACAGAGAAGTGAATAAGTGTTCAAGGAATTCATGTATATGAACAACTTAATTGTGCATAGATCTTGCTTGGACTGAAAATGCATGTGGACAAGACCTGAGTATCCAGTGAGCTCAATTGTGGTTAGTGTTCGCAGGTCCAGTCTACAGGACTGAAAATATATGTAGGACTGAACTGGACTGAACCACAGTCCAGTCTTGTTCCAGTTGCAGTTGCCCACATTTGGGATCAGTTGCAGTTGCCAGTTGTCATGTTTCGTAAATATTTAAAAACCGAAAAAGACCGGTTGCAACCGGTCTTTTGTCCCATCACATGTTGGACATTACTCATGCACATTTTTACTTAATTTTAGGTCCCTGAATCATCAAAAACAGTCAAGAAATGGTTGAGATATCGCCAAAAATATTTTTTGTACATGTATTTTGTTGTAAATTTACCTGACCCTATAATTATTTTATGTACAGCTATATGACATCATAAAAATAACAACAACACAGATAACCATTTGTACCATGTGATGTTATTTATTTAACATCCAAAATGAGTTGCACATACAAACTGCAAATTATGTAATTTGAATGTATCTCCTTTCCATTTTCGCCATATCTCAGTCAAATCTTAACGGAATTGCTTAAACTTTTGATCAGTCTACAGAGAATTAAAATGTCTATCCACAGACGCAATAATCGTAAGGTAATACTCAAATGATTTGGTACAGTAAATTTTACAATAAAAGACCGGTTGCAACCAGTCTAGACTGGTTTTTTTTGTGTTGTGGACTGATTAGGACTGGTACGAAGCGGTCCGGTTATGATCCCTTAATATCTGGATCGGTTTATACTGGTTGTGGTTGCCAGTTGCCTCGTTTCGAGGCAAAAAACCAAACCGGACTGGACTTTAAAAGACTAATTGTGGTAAGTTCTTGCCAGAACCAGCTGTACACTGGACACTGAAGTGATGGTGGGTGGGTTCAAAAATTTTTGGAGATGACCAATAGGTTATTTCTTCACGCCAGAACCAGATCCGAAGTGATGGGGAGAAGCACTCCCCGAAACATATAACTCCCATATTTAAAATTCCACTTTTCATGTATCCACCCAACCCTATATGTAAAACTTCCCTTTCCAAATATCCTCTCTGTCCAAGTGACGCTCAATTGGGAAGCCAGCTTGGCTCATCCTTGCCTCACCAACCTGCTGGTGTGAGCTTAAACTCGGGTTGGTACAGCTGGTTGGTTCTGGCAAGAACTTACCACAATTGAGCTCACTGGATACTCAGGTCTTGTTCGCATGCATTTTCAGTCCAAGCAAGATCTATGCACAATTAAGTTATTCATATACACAAATTCCTTGAACACTTATTCACTTCTCTGTATATAACGCAATAGTTATCTTATCAACATGTACTCGTATGGATTTGGATGTATTATTAATCATTGTTCCTGATATAGCGTTGTGGGAATTGGTACATGTCAGAGGTAGTTGCATTCACGGGATGCGCCGACAATAGCCCCTTGGCAAGGGCCCTCATCTGAAGAAACAAAAATGACACTCAATGGTATGTCACAACAAGACAACAAAGGGATGGATGGATGGTATGCAAAACTGGGGAGCACAGACCCTGCATTGGATGGGATACCAGATATCATGTGCCATGTCTTAATTCTCATTGATGTGTGTTGTTTGAAACCTTGCTGAGTGTTGGTGAGTAGAGCCTGCCATAAGTAGGGCATATCTATCTTGAGGTTGATAAGGACAAGGGTCAATGTGAGTTTGCAAGTTCAAGTGTAGACAGGTGAAGTGCATACCATTGTTCATGTAAAAGGATTGGGTCCCATTTTTATACTTCTTTCTCTCCATGTACACTCCATTAACGGTAGTGGCTTTAATTTCAAGGCAATGGGGGCCAATGCACATGTGTTTGGCAGTGGAAATAAGTATGGGAGTGGATTGGTGGGCAAGTGGGAAATGTGCAGGTGGCAACAAGTGGTATGGGTACTGCTGGGCAAGTGTTGGTGGCTAAACCAGATCAGTGCTGCCAGGGATGTTAAGCAAAGAATCTGGCTGAAAGTGAATTTACAGAATTTATGGTACCCCTGTAAATGGGGGATATACGTAGTGCGTCACACTCCCTAAAAGGAGAAGAACGACACATGAGTAGATGGTCGACACTTACACACACAGTGAGTCGTGCATGAGAAAGTTGGACACACCGGTAAAGTCGGTAGTACTCAAGCGTGATGATACTGTAGCATGTGTAATGTCACGGGTCAACCGTCACATAACCCTCTTTCTTCATCACCACCGTTGTCCATTGGTTGCCCATCCCCGCGACCTCACGTCAACAGTAGCAGGCTAGGTGGATGAGATTCAAGGTACGCTACCCCTCACTCTCCTTCTTGCAGTCCCCCAAGCACCTTCAGCAGGTCCATGTTGATAGCAAGGCCCCATATTTATGATGGCTGCCCCAAATGCAACCACCACCACAACCCGAACACGAGCCCAAACATAAATCCCCATGCAAACTCGGACGCCAGCCCAAATGTGACTGCGAACCAAACACAACTGTGAACCAAACACAAACACCAGCCCGAATGCAAGTACCTCAACCATGTCCACATCCATGAAGTGAGCCACGACACGAGCACCAGTGATGCCTGCCAACCAGATGCGTGGACAACATCCACCATGCCTCACTATCAGCGCAGAGATGTCGAGGACTCAGTATCAGGTAGAGACATGCAGCTTGGACATCCAGGGTGGTACAGGGATCACTGACTTTTGAATAGCAAGGGGTTATTGAAAGAGAGAGGTGGCCTCCCTACATTGCTCCCACCTTCCTACTTCTACATAGTAGGTATACCTTCCCATAGACACATTTTGCTTGTAGATAATGAATACAAATTATGCTGCCATTTACCCGAGTGCAAAAGGACTTGCAAAAAAAAGAAAATCAAACTGAAGTCTGGGGGTGCCAGACCACTTGGCCAACCCCTTGCCACATTTGGGTGTGTCGAACATATGTAAAATTGACACACAGAACAGGAGGTGTGTCCATAATTTAGCTTGTGTGTCGCTCTATTACCCAATGTGTCGCTGACCCGATTTGGGGTGTGTGTTGTTGTTCGTATACCCTGCTGTAAATGGGTACAGATAAAGTGAGTTATTTATGTGGACCTGAGGCATTCATACAAGAAATATTTTGCAAAATTAGAAGCCCTTAATCATCCTATTCCTCCTACATAATTTGCAAAATTTGATTCCAACTTCTATAACATTTTTTAGCTTGTTTGACCCCCTTGGAATTTTCCAAAATTTTTGAAAGGTCAGATTTTGCTGCTCTTGGCACTTACATAATCAATTACATAAGGTAGCTGGTTCCTGCTGTCTGCTATCTTACAATGTCTGGTGCATTTGGTAGGCAAAACCACCAGTCAAGTCACAGCTGTAAGCAATCCCTAGGATGCACCAGGAACTACCTAAGCCAAAAGGCAGAATAACTGAGAAGTTATATTCTCAGCCAGTGCATCCTATATATGATACAGTATGGGAACTGTAGTAATCATCAGCATGATTACAACAGCATGGCAAATGGTAACAATTTGCTCATGCTCTCTTAAGTCTTGCGTCATTGTTATCTCCAATGTATGCAGCCTTTTTTAGTTTCCAATCTGCACAACATAATCCTCCTCTCCTTTGGGCACTCATTACATAGCATCAACAGCACCCATGTTGATACAATTGCCACAAGCAGTCCCTTGCACTGATTTAGTGCTGTCTCATCACGCCCATGTGAAGCTTGCAGCTGTATGTATTCTTGGTGACTACAAGACCTCACTCCTTTACCACCTCTTCCCAGTAGAGTTTGGAAGGTGACCTACCAACTACGAGGCCTTACTGTACCTAGTCTTGTAAATACGGTATACCAAAACTGTTGCTACTATAACTAGTGTTTTAAAGTCCAGTCTGGTCCAGTTTTTTACTTCTAAATGAGGCAACTGGCAACCGCAGCTGGTCTAGACAAATCCAGATATTAAGAGACTGAAACTGGTCCATTTTAGACTGGTCCTAATCAGTCCATAATGTGAGAAAAAACTGGTCCAGACCAGTTGTGACTGGTCTTTTGTTGTAAGATTTATCGTACCAGATAACATAAATATTACCTCACATACATTGCATACATAGATAGAGACTTTAATTCTCTGTAGACTGATAAAAAATTTAAGCAATTCCATCAAGATCTGACTGAGATATGGTGAAAATGGAAATGACATACATTCAAATTGCAGTGTGTAGTTTGTAATTTGCAGTTTGTAGTTGCAACTCATTTGGGATGTTAAAGAAATAAAATCACATGGTAAAAATGGTTATGTGTGTTGTTGTTATTTTTATGATGTCATATAGCTGTACATAAAATAATTATAGGTCAAGTAAATTTACAACAAAATACATGTACAAAAAATGGTTTTGGCCATATCTCAACCAATTCTTGACTGTTTTTGATGATTCAGGGACCGAAAATTAAGTAAGTATGTGCATGAGTAAGGCCCAACATGTGATGGGACAAAAGACTGGTTGCAACCAGTCTAAACTGGTCTTTTTTGGTTTTAAATATTTACAAAAACATGGAAACTGGCAACTGCAACTGTCCCCAAATGTGGGCAACTGCAATTGGAAAAAGACTGGACTATGGTTCAGTCTGGTTCAGTCCTATGTATATTTTCAGTCCTGTAGACTGGCCTGTGAACACTAACTATAACATTTCTTCTCATGTACTTGTTGTTTTTATAAAGGAAATCAGAGCTTCTAACAGATATTCCACCCACTAAGATCAAGCAAACGCCCTGGTTGTTGATTTATCTCTCAGTGAAGGTATAACATTTTGTCACACTGTGACTTGACTGGTGGTTTTGCCTACCAAATGCACCAGATGTTGTGGAGAGAGTTCTGCAGTGTGTTTTCACACTCTGACAGTCCAGCAGGCTGCTCTCTCACCACAATGGATGGGCACGAGACTATTGAACTGTCATGGAAAAGCTTCCTCATGTTGGTACATACACTTCACTGCACATAAATTTATCTTTCTCTTGTTGGATTCTCCAGTTCTCCACCTTGGAGTTACTACAAGCTTACCACAACTTGAAGGCCTCAAATAATCACACCAGTCTTCTGAAATTCTTTGAATCTTGAAAATTTCCCCTGCTTGCCCCCCCCAAAATGAACACTTTGTTTTGCCCTTTACCAAACTATGGATGCACTGGAGTGTCAAGCCTCAACACTCCAACTAGCATTGCTGAAGTTCAGTCCCGAACTGACGGTTCAGACCGAACTGGCAGAACCGAACTGACAGTTCAGTTACAGTTCTGGTTTCTGTTCGGGCTGGGGTTGTCAGTTCTGGTTCATGGTTCAGGCTTTTGGAAATTTTTGAGAACTGAGTTCGGACCCGTTCGAACTTAACTGAACATACATATTTTGTCCAAGATTTTTTCAGCCATTCAGAGATTTAATCTGGTGGCTAACACCATGTAATCAACTTGATTGATATCAACACAACATCTCGCCGACTATGTCCACTTTGGATGCTCCAGCCCTTAATCCTGATGGCACCCTCAAGGATGCAAGTGAAATTGAGTGGTTGAACTCCCTGAGTGATGAGCATTGCAGCATAAGCCTGTTTGACTCCTACTATAAACGTCCAGAAAATCCAGCATCGTCATCCACTGCAGGGGCTTCCGATGAAGGTAAAAAATTTGATCTCACTATCAAACCAGCTTAACTGATTTATTTAGAACCCAAAAGAAAATTCAAATGGTATGGTTCTGATTGGCTTCTGTCATCTTTGAAGGACACCTCAAAGGCCTCGAATGCTCCCACTCATAATCCACAAAAGGAGCTCCTTGATTACATAAATAGCAAGCTAGCATCCACAAAAAATCCAATGGAGTGGTGGGGTGTATGTATTTTTACACTATCTCATCTGTTCCTACTCAGCAATATTTTACAGAAAAATGTGAAAGACTTCCCAACCCTTGCATGTCTTGTGCGTGATTATTTGGTGATTCAAGGCTTCTCCATAGCTTCTGAATGAGCCTCTTCAAGTGGCGGGTTTACAGATACTTTGCAACATAACTGCATGGACCCATTTATTTTTGGCCAGGTGCAAATTCTCAAGCACACTTATAAAATGCACCTTCTTGATGCTTCAATTGAGGCTAATGTTCACCCAGAACATAGATATATTAGTATTTAAACACTAGAGTACATAATCCCCCTTAAGGAGGGAAATTACTGATTTTTTCACCGGTTTAGCAGTTCAAACTGGGAACTGAACAGAACTGAACAGAAAAGAACAGTTCTTACCAGTTCAGTCCTGTTCTGTCCTCAGTTCTGCTTGGAGGTCGTCAGTTCAGTTCTCAGTTCTCAAAAAGAGCAGAAGAACTGAACTGAACTGAACTTCGGCAACACTAACTCCAACTGGAGAATAATTGTTTAGTCCCAGTTGAGCTCATCACACACTTCTCACAGTGACATTCAATAGTCAATATGACCACATTAGGGTTAGTCAGAGTAGGCCATTTGAGCTTTGTTTGACTTTCATTGGGAACACAAGAAATTAGCAGTCACTGTGTGACTTGGGGTCAGGTTGATTCACAGTTTGAATCAATCACAGGTGCTGAGAGGATGGATCATTTAGGAATGCTGTGTTTTGGCAGGAAGTTTCATTTTGAAAAGTGTGCAGACAAATGGACCAAATGGATGCACAATCAGAGTTGAACTTTGCCTTTCAAACTCCATCCTATTTTGTGCTGTCACACTCATCACCCATGTCCAAATCAACAACTCAAATGAAACCCAAATGAAGCTCAAATGGCCCTCAAATGGCCTACTCTGACTAGCCCTATTGTCATCTGTGTCTATGTATGCTAGGTGTCAGCTTGGCCCTCTCCAGCACAAACTTGCAAATACTCCAAGTCCACCATCAATCTTCATAAAGTCTGTGAGATGTACTTAAAAACCAGGCTTATCAACAGTCTTGCTGCCTCAGATTATGGTCCTGCTGCTTCAGATTATTTTGACCTTTCTGCCACTGAGGTTGCATGGCAACATTGCACAAAGAGTGACTTTTTGTCCACTGCCTTGGGACATCAGTAAATTGTGGCATTGCCCTACTCACATAAATTGGTACAATGTGTGTCTCCCTCATCTCATTTCTTATTACAACCCTTGCCATTGCCACTGCCTATCCTCCCTCCCACAATACCACCTCATAAGCATTGTTTGATATCAAGCTGCCTCTTTGGTGCCATGGTGCAATGCAGCATGTTGCATCTGCTACTTTGGTTTAGCCATGTGCCTGCAAGTGTGCTGCACTGGGCTACTTGGGTAATGCAGGTAGACCCTAAGTATTTGGGGTGTAGCTTGCTCTGCATGTGTGCATGCCCCTTGTTCTTACAATGAACCTGTTCCAAATAATTATGTTGTTTTGTGCATCGCCTTGGTGTTGTTGCTACATGTTTTAAGAAACTATGTTGAAAACACAACTGATCATGTCCCAGCCAGCCAATCTGAAAGTACAAAGTTGGGATGGTCATTGTAGAACTGCAACCTGATAAATTTGCATTCTTCAAGGTATGAATGGATGCAGGGCTCAGTAGTACCCTATGAAAACAGTGTTAGAATAATAAAAGGCATATGGCAGGATACCCACATCACTGCTTTCAGGATCACTGGCTGGTGTTGCAACACTGTGGTGGCCAACCTCCTGTTTGGGTCCCCTTCTCACTTTGATTGCATGATGAGATGCAAACATCATGATATGTTGCTGTTGGTAATCACAGGAATCAGAAATGGTGTGTTCCCATGTGTCTTTGATTTTGTCAGAGCTACAAAAAGTACAAGAAGCAAACATCAGAGCAAAAATAATGGGATCATGTAAGCTTACCCGAAATTGCCAGCAGGGCAGTGAAATTAATTGGAATTGGGTTTGATCATCACAGACCGATAGTTGAGTTCGAGTCCCATCAGGCAAGGGAAGGCAGAGCAGGAGAGCAGCAGCAGCAGCAGCAGCAGCAGCAGCAGCAGCAGCAGCAGGGCAAGCAGGCGCCCAAACATTCAACCAAATAGTTTCTCTTTCTGCAACAGTTGTCAGTTGTTTATTCTGCAAACATTTGTGAATTGCCACTACTATATGTTCCACCAAGCCTTCTGCTTGACTGTCAACAAGCCCTCAGTGGTGTGACTCATGTGCCAATGGGTATGTCCTTGGCCTTGCTGTATTAGAACTAATCGACCGACTGTTACAGATGTTCAGGGCTAGGACAGTTGTCTTTGTCAAAGAGCCTTTTGGTTAGTGTTTGAAAGTCCAGTTAGGTCTAGTTATTGGGTACCCAGGGGCTCTAACTGAGACTGAGACTGGTTAGGCTTCATTCCCAAACCCAAAATAACCTAACTGGACTGAAAATAACCAACCAAAGCTGGTTAGTTGCAGTTACTAACCAGTTAGGACCGAAAAAACAAAGTATTATTTAATTTGGGCAAAAGCATCCATATATGTCTCAGTAAATGTTATTGTGGTATATATTAGCCTTAAAACAAGCCTAAGAACACTTAATTTGGTGAGGAATTGACATATTTATGAAAATATTCTTGAAAGTCTACTATTTTGGCCAATATTTTTGAAATTTGACAATAACATGTGCTGATGGGTATGTCCTTGGCCTTGCTGTATTAGTACTAATCAACCAACCACTTCAGTCAGCCAGCCCATGTTACAGATGCTCGGGGCAACATCACATCTTACTGTCTCCATGGTTGATTGTCGCCTCACTGTCCCATTCTGGACTTGACCCACCCTTACCTGGCATATTACATGTTGCCAGAAACTCTTATCAAGCAACATACCAGCCTCCACCTCCATCAAAAAACTCTCACTGCTTGTGTGCCACCTTGAATTCGACTCACTGGCCCTATTCTGATCACCCTCTTAGAAGTTCATCTCAAATCTCTCAGCAATATGTCTATTCTGCAGTCTCTTTTGCTTCAGCCTATGCCCCAAATATTCTGTTAGTACAACCAACTCTTCAAATTGACACCTTTACTCAACAAATGAATGGTTTTTTTCATGGGTGGTTCCACACAGCATCAAGAATAACATAGAAGCAAGTTGTACATATTCCTCACTGTCTCACTATCATTTTTTTCTCATAGCTTGGAGCAGTGACTCCCGTTTAGCAACAACACCTTTGACTTGGTGGAAATATCTTGCCTGACCCTGTGTGTCATCCTGGCAGTCATTTGGAGTTGATCAACGACAATAAAGGCATCTCCATTGTACTCCCTCTTTTGTCACCACATATCAAGTTTAGTAAAATCAGTTTTCTATTGCCACTGCTTGATGTGCTTCCAAGAAATAATACCATTGCAAGAAAACAAGTCAATTGTTTTAATATGATTAGAGAGCTTCATCCTCATTTTCCTCATCCTCATCTTCCTCATCATCATCCAAATCTTTGATTATGCTGCTAACCATCTCCTGATATTTCTTGGATATTTCATTTTGCTATTGCAAAACTTTTTCCATACAGAGGGTAGGTGGTTTGGGGTGACGATTGTGATGTGTGTTTGAAGGAATTCAGGATCGACATCTTTCAGGTCAAGATCTTGTAGGCTTGTACCATGCACATCGGTCGGAATCCAAACAACAAGAGTGTTGGGGGCTGCTTGTGGACTTTGTTGCACATGACAAAGGTGCTCTACTGCTGTTTTCCAATGCTGGAACAAAACAAGGCTGCTTAGCATTCCTTGCAAGCATCAACAATATTGTCACTAACACTGTGATCCAATCCTACAAAGTTAGTATCCATACCATGTGCCAATACCTAGAATTGACCATTTGCATCAAGAAGGACCCTCCTTGCATTGACTGGATTGCATGCCTCAGTGATGTTTGTGCTGCTCACCATTTAACTGTTCCCAAGTGCTTGAAGCAGGCCAACAGTGACTGCCAGAAACAACTAGGCCAGCACAAGTCTTCCAAAAAATGATTTAGTCATATGCTTGGCTTCACAACTCGCACTGCCAGTGCCATGAAATTGGTGATTCTTCCACAAACCTTTTTGACAAGGTTCATGAACAAAAAGGCATACCCACCATTTAAGACTTGGGTGTATGAGACCCCTTCAATTGGAAAGTGATGGAGGAGACACTTGAAATATGGACAATGGGGAGACAAGTAAAGGCCTCATCTCCTGATGATGTAGGTCAACCCCAGCTGCCTTGCACATGACATGATAACTGAGAGTGGAATATACCATGACACCAATGATGGCCTTTGCTTGGTGGTGCAAGAGTTTTGTCTCAATGGGGATGTTTGTTCTGCTGTCCACAACGTTGTTCACAAAGCAGTTTCTGAGCAGTGAAATGTTCAGGTGGCAAAACCTTCCAGCCATATCATACAAGCTATTGCAGACCAGCAACCATTGAATCATCAGAGCCTCCAGTGGTCTCCCTTTACCAACCCATGCACCTAGAAGGCCTCATTCACTCAGCAATTGCAGCATGAACAGGAGGTTGAGGACATGGCAGCAGTTTTTGTTGATGAAGGACTATTGGAGCTCAAACCCAAGGTTGAAAACTATACACAAATCCTTGACAATGTAGCTTCCAAAGGTCAGCCTCCTTGGGAAAACATTACTCTGCCATAACTGACCTCAAGAAATGACACCACTCTGCCAGAACCAAATCCAAGAAGCAACACCAAATCCAATATCCAAGCAGATTGTTCAGGCCCTGCCATAGAAGAATCTGCAGAGATCAATCTCCTCCAGATCCCCATCTGTGATATGAAAAAGGCCATGTTAGAGTATGTTGTCACCCAAGTGCTCAATGAGTGACTTTCAGATAGATACAAAGCCAGTATATCATGGTAGGCAATGGCAAGGGTAAACCTATGAGTATCACAATGTCTACCCTTACCCTTACCCTTGAGGGTGATACCTTTCAGACCCATGGGTAAAAATGACAGGGGTATCTAAGGGTTTACAAAGGTATCAAGGGTTTACAAAGGTACAGGTATCTGCATGGGTTGTGTACAATTCCTATAAATACACTAAATACTACCCATGACATGTTTCGAGGATGTTTCTAAGTGTCTCCAGTTCAATGTGGTCCTCATCCTCATCCAACTGTGCTACAGCCAAGACATCCTCATCTTTATGCCAAACCCATGAGGCTCCAAGAACCAAGGCACAAGAGTGCTCAAGTTGAAGATACAGAGAAATGGCTGTAGGTATGAGAAAGAGCAGGCCAGCCATTCAACATCATTGGCTACCCAGTCTCTGTCTGGTACTTACCAAAAATGATCAAGGGTACAGTGAAGGGTCAGGGTCACTGACCCACTACCCCCACCCTAAACCAAAGCGACAGAGAAGATGAGGGGCAGTAGCAAAGAGCAGTGGTTTTATTGTGGTAGTAGCATGCTTGCTGGCACTCAGCTAAACCAAAGTGACAAATGAGACATGCATGGTAGCATGGCACCAGCCGGTAAGTGAAAGAGGGAAGGAAAAAAAATGAACCTTTATATTTGTTTGTTCTGGTAATATTTCCACATGTTGCTAGTCTTTGCCATCATTTGTTGGTGGCTTGGTTGGCTTTCTTACAGGGTTGTGTTTACCACAAAATTCTCTATCGGTCCAAGCTTGCCCTTACAACCAGGGTCGCATCATGGGCAATCCGGCCATAGCCAAGGTCTTGCAGGACCTTATCAATTTTGTTGCACACAACAAAGATGCTCAACCACTGTTTGCCAATGCTGGAACTGAATGAGGCCACTTGGCATTCCTTGTGAGCATTGATGATATCATCACTAACACTGTGATCTGATCTTTCAAAGTTAGTATCCATCCCATGTACCCATACCTCAAATTGACTCTTTGCATCAAGAAGGACCCTCCTTGCATTGACTGGATTGTGCACCTCAGTGATGTTTGCTCTGCTCAGCATTCAACTATTCTCAAATATTTAAAGCAAGCCAATGATGACTGCAAGAAACAACTAGGCTATTGCAAGTCTGCCAAAAAACGCTTTAGTCAGTCACTTGGCTTCACAACTCGCCCCTGCACCACCAGTGCCACAAAGTTGACGAACCTTCCAAAAACCTTCTTGAAAAGGTTCACAAACAAGAAGGTGTACCCCCCACTGAAGACTTGGGTGTACAAAACACCTGTGATTGGCAAGCAATGCAGAAGGCACCTAAAGTATGGACAACAGCCAGACAAGCAAAGGTACTGTCTCCTGATGATGCAGGTCAACACCTGACACCTTGCACATGATGTTGTGGTAACCAGAGTGGTATATACCATGACTCCAATGATGACCACCTATTCTGCTTGGTTGTTCAAGAGTTCTGCCCCAATGGGGATGTCCGTTCTGCTGTCCACAAAGTTGTTTGTGAAGCAGTTTCTGAGTGGCAAAATGTTGGGGTGTGTTGTTCCACTTTTTTTTCTCATTTTCTTTTTATTGATTTTTTTTTAGAAGGAAGATCCTGGAAGCCTCATACAGATAGGTTTTTCAGCAGGATCTCACAGTGCCCCTCAATTCAATTGGGTGTGAAATATCACAAGTTGCAAGCTACCCAAGGGTGTTGTGGATGAGATGGATTAGAACTTATGTCACGACCTCTTGCCTTGCAAAATCATGGACAACTTTGACAGCTTTTTTGATAGATTTAATATGGTGCAAATGTCTTCTGGAAAAGCATTCACAAAAAAACTTTATCACCAAGAACACAACACACAGTGACTACATTGTTCAAATTAGCAAGTCAGTTTGAATTTAGCAATGCTGAGATGGCACCACCAGCTGGTGTCTGCACACAAAACTATGCTCAGTAACAATGTTTTCACTCTCCTACTTTGCAAAAACTGATTGAAAGCCAGCTCAATACATACCAAATACCAGCCTCATAAATATGCCATCACTTTGACAGTCCACAGGGACCATCCTACTGAGGCAGGAGGACACTTTTACATTAGTTCATATTGCATGCACATTCAGGGTCCCTCAACATCTTGGTTATAGCCAGATTACCCATGATATGTCCCTGGTTGTAAGGGCAAGCTCAGACCAATAGAGAGGTTCATGACAAACACAATCCTGGCATAAGAAAGCCAACCAACAAGCCACCAGCAAACAATAGCAAAGACTAGCAACATGCAGAAATTACTGGGACAAACAACTGTAAAGGTCTGATTTTTTTTCTTCCCTTTCACTTACCAGCTGGTGCCACACTACAATGTGTGTCTTGCCTGCTGCTTTGGTTTAGCTGAGTTCCAGCAAGCACACTACCACTGTGATCAAACCACTGCTTGGTCTTTGCTACTACTGTGCTGCATGCCTTGTCTTCACTGTCACTTTGGTTTAGCTGAGCACCAGCAAGCAAAGGTGCACATGCAGCCAAACCTGGTTACCTCTCCATGGCCACCTCAATGGCAGCAACATTTTGGTTGTTGGATGTTCCAGTGGCCCCTATCTTGGTCATAGAGTGAGTTCAGTCACTAGTGTAATTGTTCCTCTCCTTTTGTGCCCAAAATTTGCAAAGCTGTGCAATCTTTGCAAGCAATGCTACCACTTTTTCAAGGGATTTCCTTGCATTGTCTACCTCCCCAGGTTGGAAAGCTAGTTGGGTCTTCAGATCTTGTGGGTGGGGGATGGTACCTGAAGTAATGCCAAAAATGCAATTGGCATTTGATTTTCTGACTTTATAGGTTTGAGCTATGCTGTTAAAGTATGACATAAAGCCTTCCAATTTGTGGCTGAGCTTTTCTTCCAATTCTTATATGGCTGGAACACTCTGTTCTCTTGTTGGTAGGAGCTCAGAAAGAGACAAATTGAAATACCAACATCAACAACACCCTTTACAGTCAACTTTTCCTTCCATTTTCCACAACAGGGTCAGTCCCATTGGCTCCAACAACACATTCAACCACTGTGTTCAAGAACATATGTTAAATTGCATTTTGCTAGCAAGTAGACAAGTTATTGGTATCCAGCAACAGTAGAGCAAATCAGCTTACCTCAAGCATTTCTCCTGGTCTACTTTCATTGGTGCTGGAAACTTCCCCCAATCTAATCCCAACAGTTGATATATTGTTCATATTGCAAGAGTAATGGCAATATGGTGAGCAACATTCAACCTTCAGCACCATTCTTTGCTTGAAATCATTCTGTATGGTTTGCAACTTGGGGAGAGGGTGGTTAAAGATATGATAAACCATAGTATGACTGGGGTCTTTTGCACCCAACCTATAACATCTGAGGTTGGAAGACCAGCTTGTTTGGTCCAATGTGATGAGGCATCAGATGCAGATTTTGCTGTAGCTACCCAATGAGGGACAACAAAGTTCCTCCCTCCATCATCAGAAGCAAGGAATCTGGAAAGACATGGTAAGATAGCAAGTTGGTGAAATCATCATATACTCAGAGAGGCTCCTCTTTCATGGCTTGATCAAGCAGCAGTTCAGCACTATTATTGTTGCATAATTCTGTAATGGTCTCATCTGCAAGTCAGCAATGATAATGACATGTATATTTTTGGCATTTACCTCATATTTCTGGGCAAAGGCACTTCACAGAAAAAGATGGAAATCAAGGCCACAGTTGGATTGAATAATATGTTGTGTGCATGGAGAACACCTTCCAAAGTGTGGCTTCATTTATTGCCATGGGTGGTGCTAATAGCCCCCTAAAGGTATATTTTAGACTCTGCATGGGTGATTCCCAATCAAGAACAAACCTTGAACTTGCCAAAAATACAGAGATGCTCCATATGTTTTGGCTTCTTCAAAATACCCAAACATGTTTGAGTTTTATGTATTCATGAGGCAAATTGTTAGTGGATGAGATATGCAGAAAGAACAATTTGCATATCCTAAATTGTGCCACTTTGCATGAGTTGGTCCCTGGGTAGAGCCTTGTGCAGTGGTGTAGAATGTGATGCCTGGACAAGCCATGTTCTGAATGATGACTTGGTGACCAATATGTCGTGATGCTGAAAGCATGGCATTAAAAACCAAGGATAGATGCTCACAACCAAGATATTGGTGAAATTCATAATGCTAATCAATCTTGTGCTTGTGCTCAAATAGAAACAAAAAAAAAAGATAACAATGCAAGAATAAGTTGAATACATGTGACTTATGATATACTACCTGATCTCATAAATAATTGTACAGGCCAAATTTGGTGAGAAGTGTTTGGCCTGCTTTCTCTAACATTCCAGGTTCAACAGCAAAGTTATTGATAACTACAATAAAGATCATCCTGAGGTTGTCAAGAGTTTTAGCCTTGATTGTCTTGTTGAGCTTGTTTTTTGGTAAAATGCTCTGCAACTAGACAAAATGTCAGTCATCACACAAATTGTGGATAGGGAAACATACCAGGTATGGGAGAAACAGTTTTGCATTCTCACAAACTATGCCAAGATGCCAAAATATTTCCTCAGAAGTTAGCTGGCTCAACAGTGAATGACAATGAGAGCTCTCTTAGAAAGAGTGCTTGGAGCAGCCCCCCTGGTGACTGAATCAGCAGACTCTTGGAGTGAAGCAAAGACATGAGCATCGGATTCTTCAGAACCATCATAACCTCTTATCAGCTGAACTCTAGCAAATTTCTTTTCTTGCTGTGCTGTCTTTTGTGTGACATCTAGAAGGGCATTTCTGGTTGTGATTGGGGAGAAATCAGTAGAGAGATGAGGGATATAGGTGGATTGCTGAGGAGGTGTAGAAACAATGAATCTTTGCTCATTAAAAATTTTGTGATACAAATCAGAGGGATCATAATGGTTAATAGAGTCAGCATGGACCTGGAAAGGATTGCCATTGTTGTTCATGGTAGCAGAGGGAGAAGAGTGACTTGTGTCACACACACTATTACTTAGCTATACCCTTAACAATGGGCAAGCAAAAAAGTACCACTCTGAGTGACAATGACTCAGAGGAAGAACAAGCTGATACCACCACCAAGAAAGAATAAACCCAAGTCCTCCTATGCTCAGTGCCTCACTCACCTGAAGAATGTCACTCACCTCAAAATTACTGCAATGAAAAGGTTCATTCAAGCCAAGGAAGCTTTAGCTAGCACATAAGCACAAGCATTGCCAGCACCTGAGATTGAATCACAACTCCAATCTTTGGAGGTAGAGTTAGAAAAAGCAAAGAAGTGAATTGCTGACTTGGAGTCCACTCCTCATTGTAAGTATAAGCATACATTCAAGTTCCTTCTTCTCTTACAATGAGAACTGCATCCACAGACCAGCAAGGGTTAACTACACCAAGGTTGCAAGTTGTCCAATCATTCACCATCATTTCCACCTTGACAGGGCAGGCTTTAGGTTCCTATAGATTTGGTGTCATGTAGCATACTTGTTGTCAGCACTAGGGACTAATCATTTGTAATAACAAGTTTTTGAAGCAGCAATACAAGACAATCCTGTTCACCATGACACAAACAAGTCAGAGTGACAGAGCAGCAAAAGTATCCATTGAATTGACAGTGACATGTTTGCAATTGTGTTTGAGCATGCTCTCAGGAAAGCTATCAGACCAAACAACTATTGAGGCCTGACTTGGTCATTTGCAAGTTGGGCAAGAGTGTCACATGACTTTATTATTTTACAAGGAGGTAGTAAATGATGGCGGGAATTTGTTCAAGAATGACTCAATGTAATCAGAAATGACATCATCACCAGAAAAGGCATGAAGGAGGCCAACAAGGGTGGCAAATCCAGGCTCCATGCTAGCTAGTGTTCAGAAGTCCAGTCTACAGGACTGAAAATATAGATAGGACTGAACTGGACTGAACCACAGTCCAGTCTTTTTCCAGTTGCAGTTGCCCACATTTGGGGTCAGTGCAGTTGCCAGTTGCTGTGTTTTTGTAAATATTCAAAAACTGAAAAAGACCTGTTTCAACCGGTCTTTCATCCCATCACATGTTGGACCTTACTCATGCACATATCTACTTAATTTTCAGTCCCTGAATCATCAAAAACAGTTAAGAATTGGTTGAGATATGGCCAAAAACATTTTTTGTACATGTATTTTGTTGTAAATTTACTTGACCTATAATTATTTTATGTACAGCTATATGACATCATAAAAATAACAACACACATAACCATTTGTACCATGTGATGTTATTTATTTAATATCCCAAATGAGTTGCAACTACAAACTGCAATTTGAATGTATGTCCTTTCTGTTTTTGCCATATCTCAGTCAAATCTTGACAGAATTGCTTAAATTTTTGATCAGTCTACAGAGAACTAAAATTTATATCTATGTATGCAATGTATGTGAGGTAATATTTAGGTTATTTTGTACAATATATTTTACAATAAAAGACCAGTTGAAACTGGTCTGGACTGGTTTTTTTTGCATTGTGGATGATTAGGGCCAGTCTTAAATGGTCTAGTTATGGTCCCTTAATATTTGGATTGGTGTAGACTGGTTGCGGTTGCCAGTTGCCTCATTTAGAGATAAAAAACCGAAGTGGACTGGACTTTTAAAACACTAATGGCTAGCAATATTGTAGGGTTGTTGTTCTATGATCTCATTGGTGGGACAAAATGCATGAGGAGGTGGATGTACAGAAAGCAGGGTCAAGAGCTGGAGAAAAGAGGATTTGTAGAGGGGAGGCTTAACAGGAATGTCCCAAAATGGGTTGAGGAGCATACTGTACTAATACAACCACCTCTTTGCATCATGCATCACAGTGACTTTGGAAGGAAGGGAAGTGAGTGTGATGTTGCACATCACACTGGCTTTTGAAGGCATTTCCTTGCATTTTAAAATATCTGTTTTTTCTGGTGCCTGCAGTGCCCCTAGCTATGTAAACAATACTTGGTATATTTCAACTACTTTCTAGCAAGACTTATCCCACCATCTAAAATTTTCCTGGATGTACAACCTGTTCTTAATTTTCTTACATTGGCCTTGGCCCTCCTGCTCCATAGCCAGAGTGGTGTCAAGTATTTGGTCTTCAACCTCTCCAATTTCCAGAAAACTGGCATGCCTCACACAGGCCAAAGCACAATGATACATCACTTCAAATTTCATACTGGGTCTTTGGCAAACAGGACTGTGGACAACAGGACAGCACTGTGGTGGGTGGATGATGGTTTGGAAGTTGTTGAGCTAATGGGGCACGATCCTCTGATCATGCATATTCAATACAAACCCCTAAATGAGCTTTATGTGTTCATGCAACATGATTATTGGGTCCCAGGTGCCCTTTCTGAATTTGTTTTCCACAGATGCTTCTATCAGACAACCTTGGCCAACATTCAAGCTCAGCCCCGATTGCTGCAAAGCATTGGTCATACATGGTTACATTACTATACAAGTTGCTTAGGATTGGAATGCAAATTCTCCTCACCATTCAAGCTAGTGTTTAAAAGTCTGGTCTGGTCCGGTTTTTTGGTGCTCAAGGGCCTTAACCATAACCGTAACCGGTCTGCCTTTTTCCCAGAAGCTAAAAAGACCGGACCGGACCGCAAAAAACCGCGGTCTGCGGTCTTTTTGCGGTCTTTAGACCGGTTTCGGTCTGCAGCGGTTTTAACCGGTTTATGACCGGTCTTTAGGCTGATATTTTGCAATTATAAATCGGTAACTTTGTTTACATTATAATTAGCTTTAGAATAAGCCCAAGAAGGTGAAATTCTGTTTGGAATTGGTGCTTCTGTAAAATTAATATGGTACATCTACTATTTTCCACAGCTTTTACATTTCCAATTATATTTCCGTCGGTCTTGGACCAATTAATATACTCTTTGGTATCCGCATTTACATTTATATTAGCTTTAAAAAGAGCTTAAGAACGTTAAATTCGGTAAGGAATTGGTGTTCCTATAAAATAAACATAATACATCTACTATTTTACGCAGTATTTTACATTTTCAACCATATCTCTGTCAGTTTTGGACCAATAAATATGTTCTTGGGTACGTTTTAAAGGGTATTTAATGGGCTACAAAAGACCGGTCCTAACCGGTGAAGATCGGTTCATCTTAACCGGTCTTTTGCCGTCTTTACATCTCAAAAATTAAAAGACTGTAACCGCAGGTCCGGTCTTTTGCGGTCTTGGTCCGGTCTGGTTACGGTCTTTTTCCGGTCACGAGACCAGACTTCCAAACACTAATTCAAGCTCAAGAATCTGTTCCCACCATGCAAGCTCAATCATCCATCAGCACTACCATTAACAATATTTCTGATGATGGAATCTCCAATGGAGAACACAATTGCTGAAGCTGAGTTTGAGTTTGACACCGACAACTCCACAGTTATAGACAAGCCCCCTTTAAATGGGGGTGAGCTTTTTCAAGCAACAGACAATTATTCCTTAAAACTGACTCCACTTTAGACAACTTGGATGTAGATAAACCTGATAGCAAAGATTCTGAAGACTCACCAACATATTGTTTTGAGAGTGACATGGGTAAGCAAACCAACAAGCACCACAAACTTCAACAACCCAGCTTACATAATCAGAAGATTGCTTTTTAAATCTAACAAGCTTTAGACCTGTGCCTATGGCACGACGCTCAGCCATTCCTCCAGCACTGGTCACAGCTTGCTGGGGGCAAGTCCCCTGGACCCCCTGGTATACATGCTTAATCCTAGCTCTGGTACACATGTTTTATCCCAATCATCCAAGTTACACCTCCCATGCACATTTTTTATTTTTGTCTTTACATGTGGTTGTAAATTACTACTACATCTTCCATGGAATATTAAGTACTCAGAATAACCTGTTGTTTGAAAAACTAAAGACATTGATAGAATTAGTAACTACAATAAGTAACTAATTACAAAGTACATTCAGGTAAAGCACATGGCGATGAGGTGAAAGAGTCTTGTTGTTGTAGTTGTGGTCATGTTGAGTCATAGTCATGTGGTTGCATCAGCTGGTGGTTGCATTGCTGTGGTGTCATCATTGTGCCTCTGTGATGTCACATCCATCATGTTGTTGTGCCGTGGATGTTGCTTGGCCATGTTGTTGCATCATTGTTGTTTGCCCTGGGTGGTTCTTGTGGTCATGATCGTGGTCAGTTGCTGCTGGGGAGGGGTGACATGGCTGTGGCTGCTGTTCTTTGTCTGGTGGTGATGGAATGTTAGATGGGTGAGTGCAAGGGAAGAGGTGGGATGAAGGGGACTCACTATGATGACGACAGCAACAATTATGGTTGTTGTGTGTCATTGTTTGTCATGTGGTTGCTCATCAGTTGTCATGTGTCATATGGTTGTTATGTCGACGATGCAACGTGGCCCCTGCATCTGGTATGAAGAAAAAAAATGGGGGGGAGGGATGCTGCTGCTCACCTGTAATTTCCATGTCAGCAACGGCAACCCCTGCTTCTCATGAAAAAAAAAAAGAGCAGGGAAAGGGAACACTTCTCACCTGGAATAATGAGGGACAACATAGCACGTCCATTGACGTGCCAGGTCATCACCATCCATTGTCATCCATCCATCTGTTGATGGTTGCTATGTCACCTAGGAAATGTCATGGGCTACCCTGGGGTTTTCCAGAGTAACCCGTGCCCATACCCGTCAAAACCCGTACCCGCATCCATGTGCACAGGTTTTCACATGTATGGGTTGAGGGTTTACAGAAACCCACAGGTACCCCAACCCACGTAGGGTTATGGCTCTAGACATGACCAATGAACCTCGCAAGAGCAGTGCAAGTGTCAATTGACACTGCCGTGCAGCCTTGTGAGGATCGGAAGGTCAGGGGGAATGGTAACTGGGGTGCAGAGCATGCACCCCAGTGTGGATGAAAGGGGTGGACGTTCCATGTCGGTGGCAGGTTGTTCGTGGGCGGTCGTGCACATTTTGTGATGGGTGGTTGTTGTTTGTGAGTGGTTCAGGGGGGCATGCAGTTGTCATCGTCCCCGTTTCGTGTTGAGGAGGGCAGTCGTTGTTCATGGGTGGTTGGCGTAAGTGGGCAGTTGCCGTCGTTTGTGCCCATTTTGTGCTGTTGTTCGTGGGCGCGAGGGATGGGGGCTCCTCGTTTTTCATGTGTGGTCGTGCCTGTTTTTTGTCGTGGTGGGCAATCGTCGTTTGTGGGTGGTTGGAGTGGGCGCTCCTCGTCACTGGTGGGCATGGTTGTTTTGTGTGTCCTTGTGGTTGTTTGTGGGCGGCCGGAGTTTTGTCGTGATGGTGGGTGGTTCGTGTCATTCGTGGGTGGTCGTGGTTCACGGGGTGGACGTCCCACATCATTATTGTGGGCGGTTGTACTCACTTCGTGTCATGGTAGGCGATGGTTGTGGGTGGGTGTGCTCCTCGTCATTCGTGGATTTTGACAGAGGGCAGTTTGTGGGCGGTCACGCCTGTTTCATGTCGTGGTGGTTGGTGCAGTGTAGTTGAGTCACACGTGTTTCAAAACCCACGAAAGACCGGCAAAACCCCTGGGAACCCATGTCACGGGTGCGGGTTATGCTGGGGTTACAAATGAGGTCTTTACAGTGCCCCCCTAATTCCTGCAGGAATCCGGTCATTCCGGTGGAATGAAATTTGGCAGGAAAGCCTGCTATTTTTTCAATTCCGGTGTCTTATTATTCTGGCAGAATGACCGGATTCTGGAATTGAGACTGGAATGTTCCGCAGAATTCACAGGAACGGAATGCAACGGAATCCGGTTGTTTGGCATACATTATTTGTTTACATATTTCACTCCTGTTGCCAAACAAACAGAACAACACTCTTCCTTTCCCACCACCAACCAACCTCTTCACCACCCCCTCCATTCGTGACCGCCTGCACACCACAACGGTGACGACAAGAACCACGATGATGCGACGCCGCCCAGCAATGGGCACGACCAAAAACGATGGAACGCGATGAGACGTGGCAACGAGACAACGACAAACTATAACAACAAACATCGTCGTTCGTCCTCATGGGCTATTCCATGAGTGTAATCCTCAATGTTTTATTGCTGATAGTAGTTTCAGGTGCCACGTCGCCATGAGCGACGTGGCAACCAGATGACAAACGATGAAGTGAATTCATCGTTCGTCATCATCACATGACACCACGGCGAAGGGTGACAACCATCCTCGGCCGACATGCCATGACCGCCCACAATGACTGCCCACGCCAACGCACTCAAACACGGCGAGAACGACCCACAAACGACCCCCACCAACCCCACACCACGCCATACCGATCGACAGCGGCGAGCACCCACCACACAACCACCCTCCCAACAACAACAACAAGCATGTACAAACGCCCACGAACGGACAATGACCCACCACCAGCGGCTATGGAAACGAGCGCGCACACACTCCACTCACGGCAACGGGCATGGACAATGACGGCCCCGCACCACCACCCACAAACGACGACGAGGCCTGTCCCTCCCTCCCTTCCTTCCTCCCCCCTTCCTTTCCCCTTCTTTCCTCCCCCCTTCCTTCCTCCCCCCTTCCTTCCCCCTTTCCTTCCTTCCCCCTTCCTCCCCCTTTCCTTCCTCCCTCACTCCCTGCTCCTCCTTCCTTTCTCCCCCCTTCTTCCTGCCCCTTCCTTTAAAATGGAAAATAGTAATTCATGTATTACTAAGTAATTTATGTACAAAATAGTGATTTATGTATTACCTAGTAATTTATGTACAAAATGTAATTGGCATATTATTTAGTAATTTATATGTATAGTTTAATATATTTGAATTTTAACATATAAATGTTATAAGGTGTGATGTTATCAGCAAGTCACATGACCTTTGGATACATGACATCCAAATAGCATTGGGATTCCTACTATTATATACAAGTGTTTATATACATATATTTGCATGTACACATGAATTTCCAGTTCTATTCCAGTCCCATTCCACAGGAATCCTGCAGATTCCGGTCCTATTCCTGTGGATTCCTGTAGATTCCGGTCCCATTCCAGTGGATTCCGGTAGATTCCGGTCCCATTCCAGTGGATTCCGGTAGATTCCGGTCCCATTCCTGTGGATTCCGGCGGATTCCTGCAGGAATGGGAGGGGCACTGTAAAGTACTGGTTACAAATACCCAACCCGCACCCGTCACCACCTGTGATGCCAACCCGCACGGGTTTATAAACCCATGACATTCCCTAATGTCGCCAACAGAGACGTGGCCCCTGCTTCTCATGAGAGAGAAGGAGATGGGGAGGGGATGTATTCTGCTCACCTGTGAACAGCAACAATGACAACATTGTCACTGTCTGGACAATGTGACATGCCAGGTTGTTGTCATCCGTTGTCGTTGTTTGTCTGTTGGGCTGGTGGTGTTAGTGTTCGAAAGTCCGGTTAGGTCCGGTTATTGAGTGCCCAGGGGCTCTAACCGAGACCGAGACTGGTTAGCCTTCGTTCCCAAACCCAAAATAACCTAACTGGACCGAAAATAACCGACCAAAACCGGTTA
>KN838576.1:0-21320 GCA_000827195.1 Laccaria amethystina LaAM-08-1 | reverse complement strand
TATTGGTACAACAAAAATTACACCAAAAAACCGGTCCGAACTGGTCTTTTTTGGTTGCGTGGACCGCAAAAGACCGGTCCTAGGTGGTCCGGTCCAGTCCCCTCAATATCTGGGTCAGTCCTGGACCGGTTGCGGTCCACGGTTGCCCGTTTTGGGCGCAAAAAACTGGACTGAACCAGACCTTAAAACACTACTGTAGACTGGACCTGCGAACACTAATGGTGACAACATCGCATGCTGCCACCATCATTGTTGCATTGCATCGATGTGGCAAGCAGGTGCTCATTTTTGTGCCATGCCAGCCATTTGGTGGTGGCGCCGTTTGTTGGGCACCACCACTGTTGTCATTCCTGTCATTGGCAGCAGCAGCGTGGGTGTGTTCTCTGTTGTGTTGTGGTGGTCAGCAGCGTCCAATGTGGCAGACGCTCGTTGTTTTCTTGGTGACGTGGCATCGTTCTTGCAGTGATGGGGCATGCCAGGGTGGTAGTGGGTAGTGGACAAGGGTTATGCATGTTGGTGGCCACTGGCAACGATCGTGGTGTGTCAGATGTGGGGGGGCATTGTGGATGGTGATGGTGGTTGAAGAAGAGGATGTGTTGTTTGTTGATGACACCCAAATCAAGTGTCGGCAAATGCCGATGCTTGATTTGGCATGGCCTGGCAGGTTTTATGTTTTTTAATGGTCACCTGGTATAGCTGTAAGAACATTCACTTGTGCACGCATGTGACATGTTGTGAAGTCAAGAGTTCAATTCTTACTCATGTAACCATGTTGACAGTACATTTAATGGTGTTTTCCCACAAAATTTCAGCTTAGTCTAGTGAAATCCATACGGAATGCACCATTCCATGGACATCCCACATGGATTCCATAGTGGATATGGAATTGAAAAATAGCTTGGGACTCAGCCAGAAATATTCCACATGGAATCCATATGGAAGATACTGGGGAGTGTAAAGACCTCATTGGGGCCAGCCAAATGATGGATGTGGTGGTTGGTGGTGGTGGTGGTGGTGGTGGTGGTGGTGGTGGTGGTGGTGGTTATGCAGTGGAGGTGGGTTGTCGATGTAGAAGGTGGTGGTTGAGAAGGAAAAGGGTTATTTGTTGATGCATGATGATGCACCTGTGATGTTCCCGGCAAACACCACACTGCTTACGCAGCTCAGTAAAACACAGAGGGTGTGAATTGCTTAGTAACATAAGGCTGAATTTGTCAGTGATCAATCCTTTGTGTTTTCATAAAGAGAAAGAATAGAGAATCCTACTAATTATTTTGTTACTGATGACAATAGAATTCAAGTGATATTTCAGGCTGCACACCACTTACTATTCAGATAGCAAACTTGAGGCAGGCAATGCTGACATTTGAGTTGCAGCTCCACTCAGGTCCTACCAGTAAGCCTTTGACATCCACCCCAAGGGGGTGGCAGAATGTGGATCCTGAACATTGGCTGGGAGGGAAGGGGGGTCTGGCTGAATGCTGAAAAAAAAAAATAGTGATGTGGTCTATTTTCATCACAAATTGGGTGCAGAACAGCTCCCAATGCTTCCAAAGCATTGGGAGCTTATATGTACATTGCAGCCCTCTAGATACCCATTCATTTAAGAATCTTATTTTTAAATATGTCTGTAGAAGTTTTTTGAATCACTTTTTCAACTCTCTCAACCAAGGGTACTGAAGAACACTGCAAGAATGCTAATCCTGGACAAGTATGCTAAAGAAAAGGTAACTGTACAGAGCCCAAAAAGAAATCCAAAACTTTGTTCAGCTTTTTCAGTCCTTGAAATTCCTCAAAACAGAATGCTCCTCAGGTCAGGTCCCCTACCCTGGTACATGCAAACCACATTGAACTGATCCTAATGCCTGGCCCAACTTGCCTGCCTCCACAAAAAGTACAGGATGAACACATTGCCACACCACTGGCCAACAATGACATGTCCTCACTTGATAAAGCACAGGGCTGCCAACATGCAACAGAAATCTTGCAGAAACTGCAAGAAAAACTGGAATTAATACCGAAGAAAACCACACTGGCAGGACCCGAGCATCCATTAGCTACATTCCTGATGATGAACAAGACATAGCTTTGAGCAATGTCAGCGGATCCTCAAGTGATGAGAGGAGTCAGTCAAAAGAGGATAAAAAGTACAAAGATGATGACAACACCAGTGAGATTGAGACTGGGCCCAAAGACAATGTCGATGAAGAAGATCTGCATCAATTGAAAACATTGAACATGAAATGGGGATTAATGAGGAAACACACCTTTCTGTTCCCACTGAAGAACTACTGCCGACTTTGAATGGTGTGGATTTGGTGTGGATGACGGAAGTTCAATGCCAGATTTTGACAGGTCAGATACTGCATAGCCTGAGCTGGTTGTTCAGCTGGAATATGTTGGACGCTGATGAAGTTCCGGTTGCCTTCAGAAGAGAATGGAAGTTGATAGTCAATGTGAATGTGACACATTGATAAGTGTTGAGGAGAAAGCAGGCATGCAAGTGATTTGTTTCCATTTTTATACAAGATGACTTAACTAACAGGATTGCGGATTTACCATTAATTCCACATTCAGTGCATGAATTTTGAATTTGTACCAAAAAATTGGACATGTCCAAGCTGTAAACCTGTAAATATGAAGCAGCACCATGGTGGGATATAAACTACTGAACTGTATCACTCCAAAAACCAGCAAAAATAATCATTGTTTCCAGAAAAAAACATTAAAAAACATACCCTATTAAGCAGGAGGGGGGAGGTGGGGTACCACAATTGCTGGAAAAAAAAAGGTGAGTGTTGGTACATTTTCCACATTCCACCACCCCCTTGATCCACCCCAGTAAAATTGATGGCTTTGGTTATTATACTACTTGCTGTTTGTAATGAATACTTCCAACCTGTCACTTGCATGTTTTGTGTTACATGAAATATGCATTTTACATAGATGAAAAATTTGTTGTGTCTCGCGATCACTACTTTATTTTTCTTGAAGTTTCCTTGCAGGTATGCCCTGGCGTGAAAAAGGTTTGCGGGCGGCCCGCTCCAATGCGCGACTGACGACATGCCCTGATCTCCGAAGACTAACTCGGCAAGTCCTGCAGGTTGCGGAATTGCTTCCCTGGCCTGTCAAGGACCGATTATTCCGAGACCGAATCGCACCTTACGGGGCGAGAGTCTGTGGTAACCAAGTTTTCTGGAGGGGACAGCCTTGAACCAGCGCACTCGTGGAGTTGACCGATGAAAGAAACCACCCGCATTCCCGGTTTAGGGCCACTACAGCCTGCACCATGACCAGTTGTGAAGATAGTGTTATAAGTAGTACATATCCACTAATTATTGAATTTATTCTCATCCAGCATTTGGGCCAGCGAACTTCCTATTCTCCTTCAACATCGTCGTCATGTTCTTCGTCGTTTCTCCCCTGATAGAGGTATTCCGATACGCTCTGGCCCCCATCGCACCGTTCACCTGGTTCGGCCTTCCAATCAGCACCCTCGACCTCGTAGCCACCTTCCGGCTTTGCCTCGTTCTCCGCCAGATCAGAGAGATAAAGTATGCTCATCACATATCGACGAAGAGGTCTGAGGCCGCTGAACAGAGATCCTTCGTCAAGAGCGTCGCTACCACTCTTCTCGTGGTGTATGGAGGTGAAGCGATGACGGGTGCGTAGACGTTATCTACCAGCGCCCAACCTCGCTTGCCTTATTTAATAATGCTTTCTGCTCCAAAGCGCCTCTACTGGGCTTTCCGCCGTCTTTTATACTCTCCGGAACGGTCCCTGCGCTGTACACTGCCGTTCAGGCATTGATTGACTATCTCCCCGCCGTACCAGCCCCCTCAGCAGGGCTGGAGCTCCCCCTAGCAATTGTGGACGGCTTTACGCGTGCCTACCTTCTGTGCAACCTTATTCCTCCCACTGTTACGGCGAACACCTCACCGCTCGTTGCTTCTTCTCCATGGACACTGTTAATCACTTCACTGGTACGTGTTGTGGCCCCGTCTTGACTGGCCTAGCTGAACTTGTGAAGATCACAGCCAATGGAGGTTTCTTCCTGACGAACATGTTCTCATTTCTCGATCCAACGACGTTAGTCCTCCGAACGCCACCAGAACTCCAGGCCTACGGATGGACAACCGCAGACTTGTGGTGTGCACCACTCGTTACAGGACTTTATGCCCTCCTTACGCATGCACAACCATTCTGGGCCGAGGCCCACACCCTCCTCGTTGGCCTCCTTGGAGGGGTTCAGTTGGACAAAGGGATCGAGGCGGTTGATCCAGAGGTTGCGAGGGCTGTTTGCGCGCTGCTGCTTGGTACTCTCTTCGTTGGGAGGACGACAAAGAACTTCAATCTCTGGAAGAAACCTTTCCCGGTCATCGAGAAGGGTGGTGAACGAGGTACGATTCTTTTATTTATAACGTCCACGTTGTTGACCATCCTTGTTTTAAAGGCGAGAAAGCCAAGGCCCAGTAGAAGGCCATGAAGACCATAATGCTCCCCTACGATACCTTGATATGTTCCATTAGAGTTTGAGTCTGATTACGACCTCGCTTTTAAGATACCTCGACGCTCTCTTGCCGTATGCAGATATATCCGCTAACCTATTTATCCACTCCAATGTATTAACCTAGACGAATCATGGAGAATACCAACACCATTATTGTTCAAGGCATTACAGAGCGCATGTTTACCTATTCGTCGCTCGAGCTGTTCGACTCTGTCAAAATAAAAGAGTCGGCGTTGGTCTCGTTTGTGACAGCAGCACAGGGCGAGCTGCAACAGGCTGCAATGGCTACTACGTCCTCGCTCTCGCCGAAAACGGCGAGATTAAAACCGATGGTACTTGTGTGATCGAACCAGCGATGGGAGAACATTTCGTTACGATGCAAGTAAGAATTAGGTGGAACGACGACCGGTTTGAAGCTACGGACTGGGCTCATCGCGAGACCTGAGGCTCTGGAAATCTCTGTGAGCCTACTAGAGTTCAATGGACCTCGTTTTGCAGTTTCAGATTGAGCGTGCTGTCATCAAGGTCATGAGGTAGTACTTGCTAGGCACCCTCGCGAGCTCTGACTTGCCTCCAGAGATGCATAGATGCACATTTTCTGCCCAGCTTGATGTAAGCGTTTGCATATCAACCTCGATAGTATCCATGAACTTTTGAAACAACATTCTTTTGGTTATCGCTAGTGCCTTCCTTCCGCTGGGCGCATACAACAAAGGCGATGGCCTCCAAAAGTCAATAACATTCGGTGGATAGGAATTCAAGTATTGATAGCTATCCAGTTGCGTAAGCCCGAGACTAGTATATCGGTCCGTCATAGTCGGTGGTGCGAGATCGTTTACTGCCGACCAATTATCAAAAGATGCAGGCTAGGCTTGTCAGCTCCGGTCATTATTGGGGCAAGCTGTAGAAGAGAGCACTGGATTCTTGAATGGCCGCTCCGTTCTGCTCAAAGACTAAAGTGGTAACGTTGGACACAAAATTAGAAAGTCTCAGAATTTGAAGGTCATCACCTGATTTGATAGCATTTTCTTGGATCAAAATTTGGATCCTCCGGAACTTCAAGCGTGCAATGCTCCTAGGCGATCATTTCTAGACAGCAACGGACTGCAAAAGGACAGCAATTTGCTATCAGCTATACCAGGCTATACCCCTTTACAACTCTCTACAACTCTCGCTCTTTGTGCCTATATAATGTGCTAGACTGGATTCGACGACGAGATCTTTACTCCAGGACACCATTCACGACTTTCGCCAATACGCTTTACTACTGAACCTTTGGAACACGCTGATAATATGGAGACCTCACCTGATACGATGGCCAGCGTGCAAGGTTCTACAACGTTGAGGGCGTTGAGGGAGATTACCTATGGCAGCGTGCGCTTGCTTCGTGTTTCTATGCCATGAACTCAAGTCATTCTCTCATCCCTCTGTTTTTCACCCATTCAGATAGCGGGCATGGTATCAAAGGTTTTTGAACACCCCTTTGATCTGACGAAAGTCCGACTGCAATCTCAAGTTCTTGACTCCACCGCCCGGTTTAACGGTCCCATTGATTGTTTGGTGAAGACATGGCGGAGGGAGGGCGTAAAAGGGTTATACCGCGTCCGTTCTTTTGATTGCTCTACGTTCTCCTTGCACTCACGGACGAACGGTTGCATTATTCAGGGACTTCCGGCACCAATTGTTGGCGCCATGGCCGAGAATGCTTCACTCTTTTTATCATACGGAGAACTCCAAAACCTCATTCGGTTAGTGACGCATCAACCGGTGCAAGAGGAGAAACTAGCATTACACTACTTGGCGTTAGCTGCTGCTGGTGCTGGTGCCATCACAAGTTTTTTGCTGTCAGTATCCACCACTTCGTAATTTTATCGCAAACCCAACCCAAGTCTACCAACAGTACCCCAATAGAGTTGGTGAAATGCAAAATGCAAGTCCAAATGTTGGTCACAACTATAAACAGCATGCCCAAGCCCCTCCCAGGCCCCATAAACGTGCTCATGTCCGTCATTCACACGACAGGCTTCCGAGGTCTCTGGCTAGGCCACACGGGGACGCTCATCCGCGAAACGGGTGGAACCGCAGCTTGGTTCGGCACTAAAGAATACGTCGCGTCGCTGCTCGTGGCTCACAGGACGTGCCGCGCTTCCAGTTCGTGTGACAAATTTGAGGCAACGAGTGCCGGTCTCCTGCCTTGGGAATCGGCCCTCTCAGGCGCCTGTGCGGGGGCTGCATTCAACCTTGCAATGTTCCCAGCAGATACGGTGAAGAGCGCCATGCAGACTGAGGAGGAGCTTAGGCCCCGCGTGCCAGGGGCGTCGCAAGGGCCCAAAGCCACCTTTATGTCGACGTTCCGTGCAATGTACAGAGCGCAGGGGATCCCTGGGCTCTACGCAGGGTGCGGCATCACTGTTGCGAGGGCAATACCGAGCAGCGCACTGATTTTCTTAATTTATGACGAGTTAAAGAAATACTTTGGATGATGGGCACCAAATTTTAGATGTGTGTCTATTGTTGAATGGCGAGGCCTGGTTCACAGTGTGTCTACACAGTGCCCATCATTTTGCTAGATCCAAGGTTCTAGAGAGAACCGATGCAGATGGAAATGTGACCCGTCATTGAACTCGTTCACGGACGCGGTTGGTGTGGTTGTAGTAGTATTCAGTAGATTTTATGCTGATGAAATGGCGTCCGAAAATAGCTTCGTGAATGATGATATGGTGTGACTCTGCTCATGTCTTCAAACCCTAGAAAACCGTTCCACACCGTTTCCCTCCCATATCTAACCAAACTTGCGCATGGGTCAGCTCCGTTCCTTGCCACATTTCTCCTCATCCATCTCGCCGCGCCCGCTGTCGCCAACCTCGGAGGCTCGTCGCTATCCTCACAAACCATGGTTAGACGCGCTTAATTTCTACCCCATAAATACATATCAATAACAATCTCATAGCTTCTAGGAAGGGAATATTACCAAACAAGCCTTAGTGAAAACGTCCTACTTCTAGGTCCACTGGCAGTGCACTCTCTGTCAGGAATCGCTAAAAGACTTCTCTCCCCAAAGCACCAGCCTCCGCGCCCTGCATCTAGCTTGTTGAGCATATCGGGATACGCTACCCTCTTTCTCTTCCTCCCTATACATTACATGACACATCGCGTGAACCCTACCTTGGACGTCCCACCCATTTACGCCGTCGGACCCGCAGAGCTTGACTATGAGTTTGTCAAAATGGGACTTCACACTTGGCCTTGGAGGAGTTGGATTTTGTACGGAGGCCTAGTCGTCTCCGTTACGCTGCATCTCGCCGATGGGATGGCGGTCATCTGGAATACTTACTTGAAACGTAAATTGGCAAGAAGTTCACGGAAAACAAGACTGGCAGTGAGCTTGGGTGTTGTTGCGTTACCCGTCATGATGGGTGTTTACGCTTTGTCCCAAGAACCAATGATGATATTCGCGTCGACTATGGAAAGGTACAAAGCTTCGTTCATGTCATCCCCAGTATATCAAATCTAGAAAGTATGTTTAAACATATAGGTATTCGTGATAATTCCATTTTATGAAACTTCGTCATATTCATGGATCAAACTTGTCCAGAGCTTTGATCCTATTTCGTTCCGCGTGAACGCATGCTCATCGTTCTCATCGTTGGGACTGTCCAAAAAAATTAGCCAGTCCCAGCTTCAAGTTTAAACAATGGCACTTACACATCATGAGGCCTTTGATTTCGCCAACCCTCATGTGTTCTACCGATTTGCGAAGCAATACGACACGGAGTGATGCCCAAGCCAGAAGGAGACAACCGAAGGCGGCTGGAATGAGCCAATAGAGGGGTGAAAGATGCACGGAACCCCCGAAGACAACGTGAAGAGGGGGTGTGTAGATGATAAACATGCCCAGGCACGCTCCGCAAAGGATGCCGACGAAATTCCATTTGTTCCCAACAACCCGCTTGCCGAATGGATATGAAAGTCTGGCTTTGACGGCAAATACCTGTAGGAGTACAGTTAAAATAATGTTCAGATGTGGAATGGGGTCAACGCACATTGAAGCACTGCATAATGAAGATAGATAGGTATACTGCATCGTTTGATGAATAAAGCTGCAGTAAGTTGAAGAGAAAAGGCTTACCGATCGACTGTGCCTGAGCTAGGGCATCGACTTGCTGATGTGCGTTGAGAACACGTCCTCGGTTATTCACAAAGTCCGGGCTGCTCTTCAGGAAATATTCTGCCACCCAGTACACGTAAATAAGCGACATGATCAGGAAAGAGGGAAACAAGTTGACTAACGGCCATCTTTCTGCGCCCGGCGAAGGTCACCAGGAGTGAAACCAGCCTTGAAGAAAACAACGAAGTATGCAACCAAGCTGTTGATGTCGTGAGCTGTGGGGTTTACACAGCCATTGTTAATCGCCACTCACCAACCCAACGTCTCAATTATGCCAGCCTCAAGGTAAGCATAGCTGAGGAGCAGCCCGTCTACCAAGGTTTCATTGTCCGTAGGTTCCAGAACGTCCTCCCAGAATGTCCTCCTAAAGGGTGTCTTCAGCTTGTGTATCCACTGAGAAACACGGCTTGGTTGGATGACTTCCTGAGTCTCGGTGTCTCGAGCAAGGGTCCTTGAGCGCCTTAGTGCCCTCTTCTTGAGAGAGTGAATCGAACGCTCGTTGACTGGTTTACGAGGTTTCATCCGCATTAATCCATCGGTGGTTTCCGGCTGGTCCCAAGCAAAGGAAAGAGCTACTAAGAGTTCGAAACCGAGATCAATGACCAAGATAAGTATAGCGGACAGGGGCAGAGGAAGCGGGACGACGACATCTGTCCTGTATATGAATATCGGCGAGCAGACCAAATGATATGCGACCTACAAAGCAGCTGAGGAATCACTTCAGGTGTACTATGGGAAATCGTGTATCTAATTTGATTGGGGGTAAATCATGGGTTTAGCAGTAGTTGGTTTCGAGGCACGCACTGAATCGACCGTTTCAAGTTGACGAAGATCTGGCGACCTTCAGCAACACCCTCTATGTCAAAGTGAGTCGCCTGGCCATGAACCTAAGAGAGGATCAGCTACGTACTGACAGTCGACGCAAAGTTATCATCTATAGAAATAAAACATTAGACATGCTCTAAACGTGTCCAACGAATGGGCAATACCTAGAAGGATCATATTTGCGGCTTCCTTTGATACATCTGAACCAGAGATATTCATGGCAATTCCCAGATCAGCCTTCTTAAGCGCCGGAGAGTCATTAACACCATCGCCCGTTCTGCGTCAGGTCAGCATCATGATTGGAGTGCAAAATGGACCGAAACTTACACGCCAACGACATGGCCAAGAGCTTGGGCTCGCTTGACTAACGTCGAGGTGTTAGTAAAAATCAAGAATTGTACGTACAGGGCTACCCACCAATCTCGAGTTTATGCTTTGGCGAGGTCCTGGCGAAAACAATCTCATCCTTACTGAAAACTGAGAGCTACCGTTAGAATCCACCCAGTGCAAAAAGGGAAAAAACAATAAAACGTACTCTGATCCCATTGCCAACCCTCGAGAGCATCAATGTCGTCACCATGTACGACTACAGCGCTCACTTCATCCTCGTAGACTTCCTCGACAGGTCTTCCTGTTTTGGCACTGAGGGTCTCTCGAGTGTCGCCCAAAATAAGATTAATCTTGCGAGCGATGGCTTCGGCAGTCTTCGGGTGATCACCTAGAAGGTACAAGTTAGGTCTGGACCTTACAAAGTAGATGGGCTTACGAACCGGTAACCATCATTACCTTGATACCAGCCAAACGAAGCGTGCCAATAGCTTCGCGAACGCCATGCTTCGGAGGATCTTCCAATGAGACAAGGCCGACGAAGGAGTAATCACCGCTAAGGGAATCATCTGTATTCGAGAAGGCGTAGTCGGCTGGGTATTTATCACCGGGAAGTAGGCGTTGTGCGCATGCAATGACTCGATGACCTCGAGAAGCCATGTACTATTTATAGCGTGAATGATTTATTAAATGAAGGAAATGAAAGCTACAAACATCGTAAGCTTCGTCGTATTCTTGTTTGAAATCATCCGTGATCGGTTCCGTCTTTCCGTCCTTGAGATAGGTCGAACATTTCGCCAAGACGCGCTCGGGAGCACCCTTGATATAAGCAGTCAAAGGACCATTTGCATGTGGCTTGTTGACCTGAAAGTTAGATTACAAATAAATATCGTCCATAATGATCATGGGAGCTCAACTTACAATGACCAAAGCCCATTTGTTGGTAGAGTTGAACGGCACTGATGCGAAGTTTAAGCATTCACTCGGCAGAGGCATGGAAAATTCCTAACCTTCAAACACCTTCGAATGTTTCTGGATGTACGCGTCATAATCAGCCTTTACTTGACGCCCAGCAAAGCGAGTTAGGCCTGTCTCCGTTGCATCGCCGAGGATCGTTCGTTCATCGAAGGGAATGTCAGTCCTGTCAAATTTAACGCGAGAGTTGAGAGCGGCGATGTCCAGCATTTCCGACATGCCGGGGGCGTCCATTGAGAATTTCTCGGTGCTGTCTTCATCATTATTAGACTGATTCGGGCGGTGATCAGTGGATGTCTATCGAGCGTAGAGACGTTACATACCTGATACGCGCTGAACATCCTTTGGCCACTCCAAAGGTTTGTGACCTCAAGCAAAGATGAGAAATGATACCACCACCGAATAAAAAAGACGCACTGTCATTTGATTGCGCGTCAAAGTTCCCGTCTTATCCGTGGCCAAGAGGGTAAGCTGAAGGAATAATTATCAGTACTTTGTCAGACATGGGCAGAATAGCCTCACCGAGCCTAACGTTTCAACGCCCTGCAAATCCTTGACAAGCACATTCTGGGCAGCCATACGTTTGGCGGCGATGGAGAGTAGAAGTGTAACGACTGAAGGGAGACCTTCAGGCACGAATGCGACCAAGATAGAAACAGCGAAAGTGACAGTCAAAGCAGCCTGTCCCTTGTAGGCGGTGGTGATACCAACAGCAAAAAAGATGATGGCGAAGCCGATCGCGATGCAGGACACATAGACAACAAATTGACCACTAAGAAATAATTTTAGAACACAAAGGTGAATGATTCCAACCGGCGTACATTTCACGGGCGAGCGGGCTTTCATTGCCACTTTCTCCTCCAGTCAAACTTGCTATTTGTCCAATGAACGTGTGGTCTCCGGTCCTAGCAACGACTAAAAGGACATTTGAACTCCCTTTCAATCGTTAAACATTTTCCTAAAACGTACCTCCCCACCCTTCGCCATTGACAGTCAGCGTCGAATTGAAAACCTGTAAAATGTTCATCACGAGGCCAGAAAATGGCTCAAGCAAGGTGCTTACCAGATTCTCTGCTTCCACAGGCCTTTGCTTCGAACCGTTTGGCAAAGCGATCCTCGCCTGGGGCTCTGATTCTCCGGTCAAACTACTGTTATCCACCTTGAGCTCCGTGGAAGAGAACAGAATGAGGTCGGCTGGTGTTTTATCTCCACTCCGCTATTTCCAGCTTTTGAGTGAGTTGCCCTGAGAGTTGGAAAAATAGCACTCACCAAAAGAACTACGTCTCCTTTGACTAGGTCTGCAGCGGGTATGGTGGAGATAGTGCCGTCGCGTACAACACGACAGGCTGGGGGTATCATGGCCAAGAAGGATGCAAGAATGGCTTCAGACTTTTGGATCTGATAAAAATCGATCGACGCGTTTATGAATGCTACCAAAATCAAGATGCCACCAAGGTAAGTGTTTTGGAAGTTGTCCTAAATTGGGTTTTGTTAGCAGAAATTATAAGATGTCAAGTAAGTAGTTACTTTGAACGAAATGCCCAAGAGCACGTATTCAAGGACACCAGCGACTATGAGAAGGATGTTGAACATCGTGAAAAGCCTATCAAGAAACTATGTACTGTTTAGTCAAGGTCATTGCGAGACGGGGAGGAAATACCTTTCGCAATGCGCTTTTCTTTTTCGGGGGAGTCAAAATATTCGGACCATCCTTCGCCAATCGAGCCTTAGCTTCATCCGAAGCGAGGCCAAAGGAACGCCCAGGATCTTTAGCATCAAACGAAGTCTTGAACGCGTCTGCAACGCCAGCAAAATCCAGCTGGTGTTCATGGATATCCGCGTTCTCGAGGGATGAGGCTGGCAAGCCCTTTTGATCTTTGTGTTTTACATCAAGATGCTCGTAACCGGCTGCTGCAAGTTCCCTGTCTTCTTGGGTGATCGATCGCTTCATCTCCACTCCTTTTGGACGAGCGGTATGTTTTTCGTCGTGGATGTCGTCTGGGAAAGCCACAACGCGACTGGCAGGGTTTTCCTCATCATGGTGTGGGCCTAGATTGCCAGGAGAGGAAGGGGTGGTCGCGTTGCTGCCCTCCATGGTAAGCAATAGTGACGGTCAGGAAGGGAAGGGGCGAGCAAAAAGGCAAATGTATATAAGGGATAAGCGCTCCAAGCAACGACATGTTTGCAGGGGATAGATTGCGGGCTGGCTTGGGCCTTGGATCTGGCTCAGTGGTGGTTTGATTGGTCGGTTGTTGGCCGGTTGAAAGCGGCGTCCCTTCTCAACAAACGCTCCCAAATCCAAGGCAGCGAACGGCCAAAAACCCTCAACAGTGCCCAGCCATAGTTCGTGTCTATTTTTGGATCCTCCATTAGGTTTAGTCCAGGGCAACATCGTCTTCGGTGCACTCCGTGATTATTCCAAGAGTGACCCTGCGCGACCACAACTGAGCTCCTGATTCTTTCTGAAGCCAAGAGAGCGAAAGGGTGTGTCACTCCTGTCTGAAGAGCATGCTACATCTATCTTGGAACCATAGGGAAATCGTAATATAGTCTTCGAAGTCGAGGCCTATGTTACAATCGATATCAAAAAATCAATAAGTACTGGAGTCGGGCTAGGATCAACGAATCAAAGACACGTTCGTGAAAAAGAAGAGCAGTTTGCGAACAGATCCTCACGTCGTGGAGTTCAAATTGGTTAGCCCTTCAAATATTCGAAAGTAGAAAAGATCAGCCATCTGTCGAGAGAATCTACTTAGGCAGGATATCTATTAAACCCGAATCCAATCACCGGCTCGGAACTCCGAATCGACGATTTTTATTGTTGGACTTCTGAACTTCGGGTGACCAAGTCGACTATCGGACTCGTCTTGTTGTTAATTTTAGGAAAAATATCTTGCGCAACCGAGTCCTACAATCACCGGCTTTTTTTCCTGGGGTGATAGAACGAGAAGCAAGCTGCTAAAAAATCGCGGTCTCGACAGCCTGAATCGATAAGGTATCGTCGAACGGAATGTGAGCCCGGTCTCGAACGACGGCTCACAGGCGGTGTATGTCTGTTTGGGCTCCAAGGAAAGAAAGGCTGAGATCCAAAGGCATGTAAGGAAAGAGTGTACAAGTCAATGGATAAGAACAGGCTGAGCAGCGCGGCTATTGACGTACTCGTGATACGTGCACTATGACGTAGTAATATTAAACAAAGTCCAACGAAAAATGTAACCCTTACAGACTATGTACTTCGTTCAACTTGAAGCGTGAATGTAACATCAATCTCAGTGAGTCGCAATACTTGCTTTGTGCGTGCATATCAGCGTCGATAGTTTCAGCAGCTGAGGTTACCGTAATAATGGGAGATAGCCAGAAGGTCGGTCAGCAAGTCATGTGTGCACCAACAGGTATTGGAATGACATATCCATTCTACTAGATGAGTGATATGGTAGGCAAGAGTGAGGTGTGGTTTACATTGAAGTTGATCTATGTTCAACTGGTTGAGGACTTCTGAGTGTGCAAAACGACTGGGTGTTATTTTGTCCCTCAGATCTTGAATCCCAGGCCACGCATGCAGGCAAGGTGGGCCTGGACCTGCTCCTTGCACTTCTCGTTGGCTTCGGTCGTGTCAAACCGGAGGAAGCAATCGTCCCGTGCAGACTTTGTCTGTGGGCAAGCGCAGCATCTGGGACATTTGTCAAAGCCGCAAAACGCAGTTGAAAAACATAGCATACGGTTTTAATCCTTCCGGGTTGAGAGGGTTCATCTTCGGGTTCGTCGGGTCGTATGGACACGTCTCTGCCACTGGCGAGGACGGTGACCACCAAGAAGCTATCTAGAGGTCTGAAATAGTGTCTGAGCAGAGAAAATCAATGTTTTTCACCGATACCTTTCCAAACATTGGTGCAGGAGCCGGAGGAATTGGTGCGTCGACGCGGTCGCAGGAGGAAGGAAGGAATTATTTTTATTTACGCCCGATTTGGACAAGCACGTATAGGAGCCGAACATCAAATACCTATGTCTCCACAAGGCTTTTCCCCTTCATTCAACCACATCCAGCTAAAGAGTCGAAGGGACTCCCAGGATTGCCCCAAAAGACCTTCCATTTCGCTGTCCATGCTATTGATATAACATCTGGCCCAGAAGCGTGAAGACTTTCGCCGCCCAACATGCAAACCTCTGGCGTGAATAGGTTACTCTACGCTCTGCTTTTCGCAGTTTTCGTTCGCGCTCAGACTTGCGACAACTATGGCCTCTCATCTGGGTCCAACTGTTCATGTCCGACGGGATTTGGTGGTTCGACGTGTGCGCAACCCGGCTGTGGTGGAACCATCTTTCAAGGCTCCCAACGGCCGCTGACGACCCTCACTGGCTCATTTGCAAACATGACCGCAGCGGGATGTTCGTGCGAGACTGGATGGACGGGTACGGGCTGCAATGTGTGTCAAACGGCGAATGCCTGTCAGTCTGCGTTTTCGGCCTCCGGGAGTGTTTCTACAGATCCCGCTTCTGTGGTCGCGGGACAATCCGTGCAGAATAATAATACATTGGTGTGCAATACCGCCGCTCGGGTATGGGCTGCAGGCCAGATGAGTTGTCAGGTTAATGTACGTGGTGTAGCATGACATTTGCGCCTTGAAGTGAGCTTATTTTCGAAATTTAGAATCCAACCCTCCAAGCAATTTTTCCACGTTCCTCGACCTTGAATATCATGCGTTCCCTTCAACCTTCGCTAACACCCATCCCCAACGCAACTGCATTCGGCCCCGCAGGTTCTGTTGTAGCTCAACTGTTTTACGACGGCGTTGAGCAGTTTTACTGCCAAGCGGACACTTGTACGCAAAGTCTGGGCACTTCAGTTTCCGGTACGGCCGATTGGGAATGTCAGAACCTTCGCTGCACGTGCCGAAAGGGCACCACCTTCTGCGGAGCAGTTCCCTCTAGCAATCTGACAGCGACCATCGATACGCTTGGGGGAACACTAGGGATTAAATGCGAGGCGGTTGACCCCACGTCGAATATAGCAACCTGCAATTTTGTGCAAACTGTTCTTCAGAGTCTCTTTGGCGCTTCTGGGCTCACGTTGAATGGATGTAGTTTCGGCGAATGCGTCGCACAGAGTGCCATTGATAGTGGTGGAAACTTGACTCATACTCCCTCTTCAAGCCAGGCGGGAAAATCTCTGAGTGGAGGTGTTATTGCGGGTTTGGCAGTCGTAGTTGGCCTTGTCTTTGCAGCACTCCTCTTGCTCGCCCTTGGATTCCGGACGCAAAGAGCCGCTCGAAGAAATGGTCTCGGTGACGTTCGAGGGGCGAGAGTTTCAGTTCATTGGTCCAATCTCAGTTATGTCATACCAGGTGCTAGTAGGCAGAGTGGTTGGATTGGAAAGGCGCGAAACATTCAAGATGGGTCAACTGCAGTCAACGACGATCAGGTCATTTTGGACTCCGTTACTGGACGCGTACAGCCTGGCCAGATGATGGCTATACTAGGTCCTAGTGGTAAATGCACTAAAACTGCTTGGTCGTTGCAATACTGATTGATTTTAGGTGCGGGAAAAACATCTCTTGTTGAGATCCTCGCGGGAAAGAACAAGTCTGGTATCGTCACGGGAAGTGTTGATTTTCCATTTGAAACCGCTGGAAATCGGACTTCGCCTCGCATTGGCTTTGTACCCCAGCAGGATATTCTTCCGGCGACTCTGACCGTTTCGGAAGCCCTATTATTTGCTGCGCGTTTGCGTTTGCCCGAGAGCGTTCCAGACGTCGAGAAGCAACAGCGGGTCGACGAGTTGTTGGAAAAACTTGGCATTGAAACCATCAAGCACACCCGAATTGGGGATGTTACTGGAGGAAAAGCAAGGGGAATCAGTGGTGGTGAAATGAGAAGGGTTAGCATTGGATTGGAGCTCATTGCGAGTCCTGATGTTCTCCTGTTGGATGAACCAACATCAGGTTTGGCCTATTCTTTTTGTCAAGTTTGAATTTGAAGCTAACATATTGGCTTTGTAGGACTTGACTCAGTCTCAGCGGCCAGGATCGCTGATGTACTGTATGCTATCGCTCATGACCCCGAACATCCTACGCCCATCATTGCGTCCATCCACCAGCCGAGGTTTGTTTTCGATCCTTCGTTATTCAACAGTTATTAATGAAATATTTTTAGCTCTCAATTATATCAAAAGTTTGATTTAATTCTCCTTCTCGCTCACGGACGGGCACTCTATTCCGGCTCTGGTGGATTTGACCCCGCGGAGTATTTCTCTCAAGTGGCTTCCGGCGTTGTACCACCCTATCAACAAGGGTACAACGTTGCTGAATACTTGCTCGAAGTGGCAAATGACCCTCCAGTCAACTTGTTCCAGCTTAGCCACTCCCGCGCAGAAACCAACCAAATGGGAAGTAGGAATGGAACGCCTGATCATGGTTCGGAGAAACAGCTTGTTCACCCTCATACCGACCGGGCTCTCGATGAGAAAGTCACCACACAAATACAGGACTTGACCCGAAACAACCGTTCTGGATACGCGACAACATTCTTGACACAACTACAATACCTTTGCGGCCGAGAGTGGAAAATCTTGAAGAGAGACAGGTCACTTTTCCTCACGCACGTCGTCGTGGCCTCTGTGCTTGGCGTTTTCTGTGGTAAGGTTGACCTGACTTCTAAACCATCACATGGGTCTTATAAACATGTAGGGGGTCTTTATTTCCACACAGGTATCACCATTGCTGGGTTCCAGTCTCGTGTTGGATGTCTGTTTTTCCTTGTGAGTTGTTAATGATTCATTCAATCAGTCTCCGATTGATAGGCCCTCTAGGGTGCTCTCATTGCCTTCTCGTCCCTCAGTGCATTGTACAACATGGTTGAAATTCGACCACTTTTCCTCCGTGAACGATCAAGTTCATATTACAGGTATTCGTCTCTCCAATATTATTTATCCTTCTATCTCATCACGTCCAATCTTCTAGCCCAACGGCATGGTTGCTCTCTCGCTTTTTCTTTGACATGATACCCCTCAGACTGATACCCACAATTATTGTTTCCACCATGTGCGTTGCAGTGATTTTTTCAAACTAAGAAAGTTGACCTTTACCATAGTACTTACTGGATGGCGGGCCTCGCGCACGACCCCGCTCACTTCTTCAAATTCCTCTTTATACTAATCCTATACAGCTTAGCGATGACATTGTTTGTAAGTCCTCTGCTTCACACAATTTTCCCACATTCAAACACTTAACTGCCCCCAGAATTTCCTTTTGGGGACTCTTTTCCAGAATGGAGGCATTGCGATACTCCTCTCTGCTCTTTCTGCTCTCTATCAGATGACTTTTGCTGGCTTTTTTGTGCACCTCAACGACATACCCCCTGTTCTTCGTTGGCTCCAATGGATTTGTCCCTTAAAGTATACCCTCGAGGCTTTATCAGTGAACGAGGTCGACTCTGGGTTGATGATCGTCGATACCCTTCAGGGTGTGCCTGTCAACATATCGGCAAGCCTAATTATGAATTTGGTATGTCCTCAACCTTCTTCCAGTGGATTGAATCCCGACTCGTATACAGCTTTTCGGGTTTGGGTCGAACAATTATTATCGGGATGTTCTCGTTCTCTTTGGTTTTATTGCGGGATTCGCCGTGGGGGTTGTTGGGATTGTGTGGTTCAATGTTAGGGAACGGCGGTGATTTCATGATACTACGTTTTTCTACATAATTCCATGTATTTAATTTTTTGGACCATACTCACTTGGCACTAGACCAAATATGGTCAGCGCGACTTCATTACATAAGTTATCCAACTCATTATCCTGGACTCAACCCAGGCTCCTAAAAGCAGCCGCTCGTCTCGCGAGGATTTCGTACTTAGGAGGAGAACTGTATATGTGATCGTTACGTAATCTGATGGGAAAGACCAAATAAACAAACCTAAGAACTCAAGCTCTCGAGAGAGCGGCTGCCGGAAAAGTGATGCGGGGAGCTCGGACATCACTGATTAACCCTAACATTGGGTCCCAAACCCAAGGCCTTTTTGAGCCTGCGTGACAGGCCCTTGTACAGGCCGGTTTGGACTTGCGGCTCGAAAGCTCTCCAGCCTTGAAGTGAACCAAAAACACTACATCTGGCAGTAGAGGCGAGGCTAGGAGAGGCAATGGAACATGTAGGATGAAGGTACAGAATTGTGCCACAGTAGGCCACAATAACATACTTGTCATCCCCAACATGTACATTTCACTGATATCGTGTCAAGTTCAAAATTATCTATGGACGGCCTATAAAGTATCTTTCATTGTTACAAAAAGAGACCTAGTAACTACACTATGGCTAATCTACCACACCTCAGCAAAGTGAAATGTAACTTGAATGCCTTTGAGGATTCCGAGATTAGTTTTTGATTAGTTTTTTCACAGACTTCTATCAACAAACATTTTTGAAGACCATCCCGTCATGCTGTCAATTATCGAGGACCTCGGCACTAAGTATTCTCGACACCATGAGCTCTGCTCGAGTGACCTCTGATCAAGTGACCGAAATGTGACGCGCTCAGTTCCTTGATTACATAGCTTGGGTTTGGGACCCAATTAGTGTTGCCGGAGCTTGGCTCGGCTCAGCTGAGCCATGGCTTTTGAGCCGTGGGAAGCCAAGCTGAGCTGAGCGGCAATGACCCTGGAGCTGCATTGGATAGCCGGCTCTAGCCACGGCTAAGCCATGGAAGGGACAGCTCCATACCTAATTGGGAAAATGTCTTAGATTTGACAAATCCCATTTTTTTTTGTATCTAAAAGACATTATTAGGTATCAAATACTACAGTAGTGTAATTTTCTACTCAAATGGAATAGAATTACAACCTCTTTTCCGTGAAATGTCGGCCTGCTGAATATGTTGTCACACTGTGTGATTGTGACATTCCGATGTCACACTGAAACTCTCCTGACCTCACTGGCTCGACAGCACTATGTAGAAAGTCACCAAATGAATATTTTTGATACAAATATATTCAAAATAGCTTTTAACAGAAATTTCTTCCAGACTTGCCGTGGAGAACTCGTTGAAAACACTAAATGTTGCTACCTTCCATTTTAGGACACAATTAAACGGCTTGAGCTAGCTAGCGGTGGCTCAAGCCGTCGTTTGACAGCTTAGCTCAGCTCCAAGCTCCCACACTCTCCGCTTTGGGCAAAGCTGAGCGGGAGCCGAGCTGAGCCGAGCTCCGGCAACACTAGACCCAATGTTAGGGTTAATCAGTGATGTCCGAGCTCCCCGCATCACTTTTCCGGCAGCCGCTCTCTCGAGAGCTTGTAGCTTGAGTTCTTAGGTTTGTTTATTTGGTCTTTTCCATCAGATTACATAACGATCACATATATAGTTCTCCTCCTAAGTACGAAATCCTCGCGAGACGAGCGGCTGCTTTTAGGAGCCTGGACTCAACCTGGAACTCTACATCTGGGCCCATGACAGAAAGGCGTTCGAAACGCTTGAAGGCCCAGTCGCGCATTGCTGACACCGGAGAGGTTAGCGGCAGTGACAGTGACGAATGGTCTGCCGGTGAAGTTCAGCCACCGAAGAGAATCTCAACCAACCCCCAAAAGCGCAAGTTGAATAATGGCAGTTCTAGCAAATCCGTGGCCGAAGCTTTCAGGAAGGTACGGGGGAAACGGGGGGCGTTGAAGCACCTTACCGAGGCACCTCTTGACGTGCTTTTTGAGGTGAGCGACGAGATTGAATTACTCGACGTGTTCTCATCCCCCTATTAAGATATTTGGGAAACTCAACCCCATCGACCTCTTGCATCTGGCGAGGACTACCAAAGCCCTACGAAATATTTTGATGAGGACTTCTGCAAAATTCATATGGAAACAGGCCCTTGCCAACATCAATGAGCTACCTGACTGCCCCACAGACCTGAACGAGCCTCAATATACGAACCTCGTGTTTGGAAAGAATTGTTATGTACGTGATGTTGACAGCGCTTGCGCTTATATGTGACTACTAATTCCAACTGACGGTTCTGCGCAGTTCTGTCAACGAAGCAGCGTCCCAGTGACGACAGTCTGGAGTGCTCGATTAAAATCCTGTTCTCGGTGTCTTAACGAACAGTCAGATCTAACTTCTCCTTTCGCGGGCTTAGCATTCATATAATATTGAAAGTTTCACGGAACATTATGTGGCGTGGTCCATTCCAATGGAGATCACTTGTCTTATCCCTACACCGCCAAATGTATGAAACGTAGCTGTCACGTTTTGAAGTTTCATAGGTAACACACATTGATTCACATGAGAGAGACATGAAGCCAGCTTTGTCACAGCTGAGGTATTTCATGAAAGCTCAGCTGATTGTCAGATGTGCCTACACGCCATTCAGGCGGTCGTAAATCCATCCACCAGGTTTTCTTTCAGCTGTTTAGCACATGCTCAAATATAATATTCAGGCAGTCGTAAATCCATCCACCAGGTTTTCTTTCAGCTGTTTAGCACATGCTCAAATATAATATTCAGGCAGTCATAAATCCATCCACCAGGTTTTCTTTCAGCTG
>KN838575.1:204997-225446 GCA_000827195.1 Laccaria amethystina LaAM-08-1 | reverse complement strand
TATCAGCGCATCCAGAGTAACGAGAACCTGTAGTGTCGCTTTAGGGCCAAGCAAACTGACAGTGACCCACTTTGTCTCGAGAAGAGAACCGTGGTAGACGAACGAACCAACAGACCGAACACGAAGCTATACTACTGCTCGTTACACTTAACAACCGTAACATGTTTGGTATTGCATCAATATACTAGATTCCTCAGATGTGGTCACCTCCACAGTTCATAGATATAGGTTCATGGATCTGTGTCAGTCCCCAAGCAACCCTTGTCACTCATCCCACCCAAAGCCTACAAATGGCTCCTGAAATGGGCAGCAGCCAAATCGCTGCAGATCCACACCCAGTTCAAAAACCCACACCCACTCCCTCATTGTCAACCTCCTAGCCGTCAAACACACCATGAGCCCATTCATCATCAAAACACACATATCAGAGATAAAGATTGACTTACCTGATACTCAGACTTAGGAGAACAAAACACATGCACATCCAAGAAGATAAGGAAGGAAGTGGGGTGTAGAGCAGGTGGCATGCATGGTTGAGTGGTTTGAGATTTGGAAGAGGGAGGAGGGGAAGGAGGGGGCATATGAGCATTTTGGAGGATGGGAGGGGGTGTTGAAGGGGGTTTTGAATGGGATGATTGAGTTGGCTGATATTTCTCATCAGTTGGAGTTTGAGGTGATGCTGTGATCTAATTATAACTGTGACATGATGCATTTTTCATGGGGTTCCAAGCCCATGGCCTTTCTGGGCCTGTGTGACAGATTCTTGTACAGGCCAGTTTGGACTTGCAGCTTGAACCCAGCAATGGCATTCTCCAGCCTTGAAGTCAGTGAACCAAATACTACTTCTGGTAGTGGAGGTACATTTCACCAATGTTATGTCAAGTTCAAAGCTATATATGTACAGCCTATAAAAGCCCTTTCATTGTTACAAAAAGAGACCTAACTACCCAATGGCAAATCTACAATGCCTCAATAAAGTGATATGTATAGATCTTGAATGCCCTTGAGGATTCAAAGATTACAGACCACCAATTTCTTCATGGACTTATATTGACAAACATTTTTGAAGACCATCCCCTCATACTGTTGATTATTGAGGATCTGGATGCTACTCTAATTTCTCAACACCATTCCAAACTAAAATGGTGTTGGTGACCAAAATGTGCTCCTTGATCACATGGTGCAGATTTGGGACCCAATGTTAGGGTTAATCAATGATCTCTGACCTCCCTGAGTGACTTTTCTGGTAGCTACTCCTTTGCAAGCTTGAGTTCTTAGGTTTGTTTATTTGGTCTTTCCCATCAGATTATATAACCATCACACATATAGCTCTCCTCCTAACCTGTGTGACAAGGCCAGATTTGAAGGCCTAAACATGTACTGCCACATTGTAAGTTTGCCCAAAAAGTATCTTTCTGGTGTCTTTTCTTGGCCACATTTGGACTTTTGTGACAAATGTAATCACAATCAAATCCATTCCAATACTTTACAATTAATAATGAGTGTGGTGGTACATGTTTAGGCCTTCAAATCCAGCCTTGTCTCACATGTAACCTTGTGAGATGAGCGGCTGCTTTTAGGAGCCTGCTCTCAAGGCTGTTTTTCAGCTCATTTTTCACTCCACTTTTTGATCTATTTTTCTTTGGTAATGTGTCCTCCATTTGATGGTGCCTAACCCACCTTCCTTGTGGAACTTGCCCCTGACAACCTTGGTGTGCCAGAAGGCCAAGATTCAGTGTTGGTTGAGCATCTTAAAGTAATCACAGGTGTTTTAATGTAAATTGTACTTAAACTAAACTTATGGTGTGAAACCCCTAAACACCACTACCTTTGTGCAGTAGCCAAATTGGTGGGGGAAAAAAAAATTAATCAATCTTTATTGCAACACAATTGTAAGCAATCCCTAGGATGCACCAGGAACCACCTAAGCCAAAAGGCAGAATAACTGAGAAGTTATATTCTCAGCCAGTGCATCCTATATATGATACAATATGGGAACTGTAGTAATCATTGCCATGATTACAACAATGAGGACCAAAATTGATTGGTATGCTGGCAAAATATCAATTTTCCTCTTGAAATATTGACTGGTAAGGGCAAGAGTAAAGGCACCTCTGCATCATTCTCTCAAATTTTCACTGTGAATTCAAATTATTGGGGGGCTGTTAAGTGCCAGCTCCACAAGCCATGTGACACATTTGCAACACTTCAGGCCAATATGCACCAAACCATGTTACTGCAGAATAGTTTTGTGATAATCATGATTATATAGTAATACTACTATATTTGGGTTGTATTACATCAGCTGCCCAAATTGAATATTCCAAAATTATATAACTCAGTCTGTTTTAGTCCAAATGAAAATTGGTCTGGACAATTTGATCAGACCACAAAAAGAAGTATTTCTAAGGTACAGTGTAAGACACTTCCTTGACACAAAATTTTGAAATGCCTGCATTGCACCACAAATACATAAGATTTCACCATTTTTTTTTCTTTAGGCTACAACTAGATACTCTGAGGAATACCTCTACCAAAAATAATTATAAGATACCACAGATTATATCGTAAACGAGAGGAAAGAAGGTTGGAAGCCAAATTGTCATGTTTACACCTCCTTGACACAAGTGTGACATGGCTCTGTTGAGGTGAGAATGCTTTGATTGAGAACACAGCATCTTGTCATGGAACCACAACACATACATTTGGAAACTGTGTTTTGGATGCATTTCATCCAGATTTATCAGTAAAAATATATAGATCAGTGGAATAGGTCATATTGTACCTAATGTGAAATTTTGGCACCCAACTGTCGTGTCATTGACACAAAATTTCAGTTGCGAGATCATGCATCAACCCAAATTGGGCCATTTTCCTCCTCAATCACACGATTCTGAGATGCCAAGTACACCAAACCACCCCAAATTCTGTAGGCACTTAAATACATACAAGTACTGCATACATACAAAATTTGGTAGATTTATAATAAGATTTATGCCTGAAAAATCAATTTGTGTCAAGGAGGTATCGTGTGTCAAGGAGGTGTCTTACACTTTAGAGGACATCCACTTTGTTCCAACATCATGACAATTCCAAAAGTGTCTACATTTCTACAATAAAACTCCTCAAATAATAATGAAATATTTTTAGGACAATTAGCTTCCATATGATTGTTCCAAAAGTAGTTGTAATATTGTAGAAATAAAGAAGTCAGGAGAAAATGGAATATTGAGCATGATTGCCCAGAAATACTGCTGACACACCTATATTCTGCAGCACATCTCACAAAATTGTGTTCAGAGCACAATGTAGAATGCTGAAACAAAGCAAGCAGTCCAAGTATGTCCAATCTAGATGAGAAAGCAAAAATTTACTCTATCCAGACCATCTACTTGACTATTTCCCTTTCTGTTCCACCAATTCTTGCCATGTTACTGTACATATTTTGTATTTTGGGGCGATTAAACCTAATTCTCACTCTAAACACTTCTAATTTTGTAAATACATGCTTAATCTGATTTTAAACGATTCTATGGTCTTGATTTTGCAATTTGGGGGTGAGTAATATGTGATTCTCATTTCTCTCATTTTCAGGAGGAGTAGTTCTCGATTTGGATGAGAGTGTCACAAAAAAGTAACTACATGTGATGTTGGAATGAAGTGGAAGTGGATGTCCTCTACATTACCAAAGGAATAAGAAATTGGGGAAATTTTGAACCTTCTATTTTGGTTGCACGAAAGTGGTGGTGTTTAGGGGTTTTGCACCATAGGCAAGCCATTTATACTATCTAGGACTTAAACAGCAGCAAAATGTCAGCACCAAGTAACGTTCAGAGGACAGACACATGGGCACAGTACTTACAAACACACTGATTCCGCTGCCAATGATTATTATGTGCCACATTACTCAAAAAACTGTTTTTTCATCTGTTTTTTCGGAATTTCGGGGGGCGGAAGTTCACGGTAGCTGTTTTGTCTGTTTTTTGTTTCGTTTTTTGTCCATTTTTACTGTGAAGATGTTTGAGTTGGTGGTGAAAACAGCAGAAAAACAAACTGAAAAACAGATGAAAAACAGCTGAAAAATGCTACCATGAGCATCCCTAATCTGCAATAAAAAGTACTATTGAGGGTTGTGCACACTGCACGCTCCCCATATTATGATCACCAAATTAGTTGACTTTGCTTGTACGTGACCGTAAAACATTTATAAAGCATGCTCTAAAGGTGTCTGGGCAGTTGAGCTAAGAGGTGTGGATAAATTAGTACTACGGTACTACACAGTTATTATCAAAATAAGAAACCTTCAAATTACATACTTTGTCAGTGGACTTGAAGAAAATAAGACAAGATAAGGAATGACGAGAGCTACTGAGAGAGAAAAAAAGAGAAGGAAGGAATGTGAGAAAGTGATACATATGCTAGCGCTATACGTGTAAGTTTCTGTTTATAAATTATTAGGAATCAGAGAAGACAGCCCCGCGGTGGTGGCTAGGGAGAGAAAGAGTCACGACGGCAGCTCACCCCGAGCGCGTCCTCATCCTCATCCACACCTCTCCCTCCCCATCCACACTCGTATCAACCACTTCAGCGAGCCGCTTCCTCGACGCCCGCGTTCTCAACGCCGGTTTCTCCGTATCCCCCTCTTTCTCCTTCTCAACATCGGGCGGTTGCATAGCAGTAGACTTTAGCTTCGACTTTGGCTTCAACGACCCCGTCGACGACCTGGGCTTCAACGGCGACGTGACAGACGCAGCAGACGCCTTGTGCTTCAACGACGCAACGGACGATTTACGGTTCAGCGCTGGGCTGGCCTTGCTTTTCGTCACATAAACCACCTTTTCCCCCTCCTTCCCCTTTTCTTGTTCATTCCCGGACGACTCTTCCATTTCCTCCTTCTCGTGCACTTTCTTCGATATACGTTGATGAGTCGTCTTAAGCGGTAGCTCGACAGAGACAATCTGCCGGGAAGGGGAAGGCGAAGCAGCGGTGAAGGACGCGGAGAGGGGGCTCTTATTGACAGGGGCGCGCGTGGACGATGACGAGGCTGATGATTTCGGTTTGGGTGTGCTGGGTTTCCGACGGGGTGAAGTGGGCGGCGTGTTTGGTCGGGGTGCAGAAGTAGAATTAGAAGGGGGGTCAACGTCCATCGCGTCAGGATCCGTCGGTGGGTTATTGGTCTGCGTGTTCTTCCTAGGTTTCTTAATCGGGCGGGTGGGATTACTCTTGCTCGATGTGGCGCCCCTTGACACGGAGGACCCAACACTCGCGTTATCCTCCTCCTCTCCTCCTTTACCGTCCTCCTCCACGTCCTTCCTCGCCCTCTTCCTCGTCGACCTTGCCCGCTTCGCAGTAACCGGGGGCGCAAAACACCTCAACTGGGCACACGTCGTAAGTTTATCATCATGCGGAGTCGAATCCGCGCGAAAGCGCGCGCGTTTCGGGTCGACGGTGTGTTTACCCTCGTAGCACCAGCCATCAGGGGGCCCCATATCCCCGGCTCCCTCCACAGTACGAGAACAGCAACCCCAGAGGGATTCGTACTCTGCACCGGAGCCTATACCGGTACGTACGCGGTCGACGATGGCACTGTCATCATCGTGCGGGACTAGACACGATCGGTCGGTGTTCTCGAGCTCAAAGTACGATTTATGGCATCGGACGCAGTGTAACCGTGGCGGAGGCGTGAGGGCGGAGAAGAAGGATGTGAGCGCTGAAAGCGCTGGAGGCGGTGTGTCCTGGAGGTGGGTGAGGGTGTACGCGTATAGAGTCTGTGCGGGGACGGAGGAGATGAGGAAGAGGAGATCTGCTGGGTCTGTGATGAGTTGTTCAGGTTGGGGAGAGGGCGTGTCTGGTGGGGGGACTGGTGGCGGAGTGGGTGTGTGTAGGTGGTGGTAGTTGGTAGACGGAGATGGCGTATGGAGTTGATGGGAATTGGAAGCAGCAGAATCAACGGGACCAGCCAGAATAGGCTCTACGCTTGCTTGGGGTTGCGCAGGTTTACGGGAAAAGAATCCAAAGACCATAGTGCACGAAGAGACGATAAGCAAAGAGAAAAGACGAAAGAGCAGGATAAAGAAGTGCTCGAGGCTTTGTATTTATTTGTACACCACGCATTGTCGCATCGTGTTTTCAAAACACATCTTCAACGAGTCAATCTACTCCGTCCATCTCCAATCAACGAGAAGACGCAGGTAGTGTCCCATTCGGAATCCCCTTCAACACTCGACAACAGCCTATCTCGAAACTCTAGCCTTCTAGGCCTCATCAACATATTACCCTCAAGCGTATGGTACTGTATCACAACCAGCCCTTGGCCTATGACGAATGAGCTGGCTAGGGGTCCGACGACGCGTTCGACTGCGAAGACGTTGGTTACTAGTGGGTTTGGATTTTGTCGGGGTGGGGAGGGTTTCTTTGGCTGCCCAATCGACTGGCCATTCATAGGCCTGAATATTGAATGAGACGACTGGAGAGTGAATCATGTAAGTCGAAAATGGCCACCGACCTTTACCCATGATCCAATATCAACGAATTGAGGGGTACGACACCCTGTGTTATGAAGCTATAAATTACTGTTCTGACATTCTCTGCTCTTTTCAATTCGGACATGAGCCAACTAGTTGGGAGGTATCAACTGCAGTGTTCTCGTATCCCATGGACCATTTATCACCCTGGTCGGAAATAAAACCACCCGAAACAAGGGTTTCCACCGTTTCCCAGAATGTTGTCACATATCTGGAGTCTCCTTGTGGCCAATCCGAGAAGAATTCCATGTTCACAACCACAATTCGACGGTCATTTAGTGACCGGACTCCTTGGATGACACAGGGGTGAAAGAGAGAATTCGCTCGACTCAAAATCACAAGACAGCGTAGCTTTTTAGCGACTTGTCGAATTTTCGAGATATATTTCCAGGCTATCTCCGCAACCGCAAAATGGGTCAAGTTCTGGAAGGCAGCGAATGAGGCAAGTGTTGTGGGAGTGGCTGTCAATGACGCTGCCGATGCTGAACTAGCCGTTGGATCGAGTGTGAGAGCCCTGTCGAGGTCGTACCAAGAAGTCCAAGAAAAGTTTGTAACAACTACGACATGAGTCAGCATGGTGAGCATTCGGGTAGGGATATTAAAGGGATTGTTATAGGATTTTGTTGCTGGGGTATTCGAGATTATCGCCAAACGACGTAGGTATGGAGAGTGGATGGAGGGAAGGTATATTACGGGGTTCACTGTAGTGCCCCATGCTGAAAAGCTAACTATGCCTTGAGAACACGCGGCAAAGATGGGTGTCGCGTATTTGAGTTTCAAGTCGCCAGAGACCGCCAGCGCTCTAACGCTGGAATTAAGAAATGTACAATCTTTCGCACTAATTGCCTGAAGAAAGGATAGAGCAACACTGGAGCTGAGAATTTCGATGCGCTCGTAAAGAATTGGTTCTATCCTGTGAAGAGTTCAGTAAACAGCCTTGAGGACAGCGTTGATGGGTAGCGACGAACCAGGTGTACACATAATGAGCGACTTGTATGAGATTAAAGCCGGCTCCGCGGTGGCTCCTCACAGCCATCTCGAAAATTAAACGCTGAATTTCGTGAGGCAGATCGACACTAGTTGTTGCTGGGCGTTGGGTTTTATCTGTATTTTGTTCGGATTGGGAAATGACAAGCAAGGTACCCGGGGGCGCAACACACGAGTCGGTAGACGGAGATGGCGTATGGAGTTGATGGGAATTAGAAGCAGCAGAGTCAACGGGACCAGCCGGAATCGGCTCTACGCTTGCTTGTGTTCGCGCTGGTTTACGGGAAAAGAATCCAAAGACCATAGTACACGAAGAGACGATAAGCAAAGAGAAAGAAGGATAAAGTCTTAAAGAAGTGCTCGAGGCTTTGTATTTATTTGTACACCACGCGTGTTTTTAAAACACATCATCAACGAGTCAATCTACTTCGTCCATCTCCAATCAACGAGAAGACGCAAGTAGTGTCCCATTCGCAATCCCCTTCAACACCTCCCATCCTTCATATTGTACAACCAATGCCCGACCCATTCCCCCGCTCTTTTGGATCTTCAACCACGCTATCCTGTCGCATTCTGGAGAGAAGAATTCTTCTGTCATATCCGAGACATGCGCGTTGAAAATGGCGAATGGGCTCGGATAAGGCCCCGGGACGACACCGAGGACGTTGATCACTAGACATTGCTTCAGGATTTTTTTCGAATTTGTGTGCACTTGTAAAGTTTCCATTGCGGCCCATTGGATTACCCATTCGTGTGCCTGCAGAAAAGATGTCATTCGATAATCTGCCAGAGGATAATGACCGACCTGTATCCACGATCCAATATCTATGAATTGAGGAGCGCTACCGCCTCTTTTATGACTTGTCCAATCTCTCTTTTGGCTCTTTGAAGTGACGTGAACGGTAAGACATTCAATGGTATGTCTACGAACGCAATACCGAACAAAATTGCACCGCGCACACATCTTCATTTTGATACCCTCATATCGCTCCCTTGGCGTGGACAGTTCAATGCGCCAACGTCAAACACGTGTGGGTTTTTTGATCCTTCACGAAGATTTGCAAACTTGAATCACAGCTAGGAAACGCCTGACTCCGCCTCGCGTCACAGCTATAGTTAGTAGATCGCAGCCGTCACACCGCGTCCTCGAGCTCACTCAAGCAGGAAAAGCCTGCAACTGACCGCCAACCAAGAAACTTCGACTAATCCACTATATCAAGCTCAGCCCTCAACTCAGATGACATCATCGTCCCATTCGCAATCCCCTTCAACACCTCCTCCCACCGCTCAAAACGCTCATACCCCTCCAACTCAGAACTCGTCAACGGCCTGTCTCGAAACTCTAGCCTCTCAGGCCTCATCAACATATTACCCCCAAGCGTATGGTACTGTATGACAACCAACGCTTGGCCTATCCCCCCATTCTCCCTGATCGCCAAAGACGCTTTGATCTCGTTCTCAGTGATTGACAGAGTTGTATTCGACACTTGCGCGTTGACGATGATGAATGGGCTGGCTATGGGTCCGACGACGCGTTCGACTGCGAAGACATTGATTACTAGACAGTGTGTTAGGAGTTTGTCGGGGTCGGTGTGGATTTGGAGGGCTTCTTTTGCTGCCCATTCGACTAGCCATTCGTAGGCCTGAATATTGAGTGAGACGAGGTCCGAAGAGTGATATCATGCAAGTCGACATGGCTTACTGACCTTTACCCATGATCCAATATCAACGAATCGAGGGGCACGACACCCTTTTTTATGAAGCTTCCAATCACTCTTCTGACATTCTTTGCTCTTTTCAATTCGGACTTGAGCCAACTAGTTGGGAGGTTTCAATGACGTATCTACTAACGCAATATCGAACAAAGTTGCATCGGGCACACATTTTCATCTTGACACCCTCATAGCCGTCATCTTGAAGTGGGCAGTCGCGCCAACGACAAAGACGGACGGGCTTCTTGTCTTTGATGTAGACGCCGAGCCTTCTATCGATGATGGGCATCATGCTCTGGTACTGTTTTTGTCCGACTGAATGCTTCCAGGCCATTCTCGCACCGTATATTCCCTCCTTGTGTGATCATGCCTTCATTTGTTACGTTGTCTTGTAACGCTCACTCACCGTGGCTCACCTTTCTAAAACCACAAAACTCATCGTTTATTGTAATTCCAGGTACTGTTTTTGTCCCACTCAATAATTTTAGATATGACTTGCAATGTCTAAATTCAATTCCTGATACTACCAGAAAGTCTGTGTGGTGCTTGTGAAAATCATAAAGTACATCACTACATATCTGGTTTGATGCTGCAGGTTTCTCGTCGACTCCTTGGAGGCTTGCCTAAGAACAAATCATTCTTCTGGGTCCGGCCGTCTCACCCAATCTTTTTCTTTTTATTGTGGTCGAAACTCAGCGCATGTTTTGCAATGGAAAAAATTATTTCGTACATGGCGAAAAGTCACAACGACACCACCATTTATATTGATTGAAAAAGGGGTCTGTAAGGCTTTTAAAAATTGATGATATTTTATATTTTGAAAGCTTTTGTAAGGTTTAGTAGTCACTTGCCTATTGAACCCCAATTTCCCGATGATGGAGGCCAGGCGCGTCACGTCACGAATCACGATCATGGACCGTGACGCGTGACGCGACATTGAAGTCAATGGCTGGGGGCAAGAACACCCAACACTCCGCTCCTTCCACGCGCTGCTGCTGCTTACAGCGGGATGTATGAGTGTCACCAGGAGATACCACAAAGAGCTGCCCAAAATCTTTATGAATCACGGCGGTATGGGGGAGAGGGATTGCGCACGCACGTCCATTGTAGGCACCAACTTCCAAGACAGTGAGTGAGACAGGATGATGCAATGACATACGCGCAACCTCTCCCTCCAAATCATGTCAAGACAGCAGAAAGCATTATTCCTCCCATCAAAGTTCGCTGACAACTTTGTTTTGGGGACGGCCCCAATCTACAAACCGGGCCCAGGGGAACTCTTGGTCAAGAATAAGGCAGCATCGCTCAATCCAGTAGACTGGAAAGCCCAGAAACATGGCATGTTTGTCAAACATTATCCCGCCATCGTTGGAGTGGATATCGTGGGAGATGTGGAGGAGGTCGGCGAAGGAATCACCTTGTTTTCGAAAGGCGACAGGGTGTACGTTGCATTTTTCTATGGAGCTATAATATTAACACGTTAACACACCAACGGCAGTCTCTCTCAAGGCCAGTTTGAGCCTGAATGGGGTGGCTTTCAACAATATGTCAAGACCAGGGCTGTCTCCACCACAAAGGCAATTCTTCATGTTGACATTCTCCTGAGACGTTCTCAGTTATTGCAACAAGATCCCAGCCAACCTTTCGTATGATCAAGCCGCAACACTTCCGGCAGCTCTGTCAGCGGCCTATGCGGGGCTTTATAGCCAAAAGCCGAATGGGGGAGGGTTGGAAGCTCCGGTCGAGCCATCTGCAGTAGGCAAGTATTCCGGTGTGCCAATCGTTGTACTTGGAGGATCAAGTTCCGTGGGACAGTACGGTAAGTTGTGTCTCACCGATGCTTCCCAAGCTCACAACCGACCTACGATAATCAAGCTATACAGCTCTCTAAATTGTCCAGATTTTCCCCCATCATCACAACATCTTCCATGAAACACGAGAATTACCTCAAAACACTTGGCGCAACACATGTCCTTGATCGCAATTTGCCCGTTCTACTCGAAGTCAAGAAAATTGCAAACCAGTCTATCCCATTCGTACTCGATGCTATTGGAGACAGGTCTACGCAACAGGCAGGCCTGGACATCCTTGCACCTGGTGGCACTTTGGTGACGGTACTGGCTGAAAAGGTGAAGGCACAAGACAAGACAATGATACATGTTGTGGCATTATTGAAGGCCCCTCCGCATTTAAAGCTGCTGGAGACGCTCTACGGAAAAAAGCTGTCCGGCCGGCTGGAGGAAGGTGTAATTAAGGTAAGCGAGTCCCGAGATGTGTGGGAAATTATCAGGTTGATGACTTTCTGTGATAGCCCAACCGAGTTGAATTTATTCCCGGTGGTCTGGAGGCAATACCTGCGGGTTTGAAACAAATGGAGAACAATCAGGTGTCTGGGGTGAAGCTTGTCGTCCACCCTCAGGAATAATGATACAATGTTCTTAGCTATCAACTGCATTCTTTCCAGACCATGTCTCAAATGTGCAATCGTAGTTCGTATCCCATGGACCATTTGTCACCCTGGTCGGAAATAAAACCACCTAAAACAAGGGTTTCCACCGTTTCCCAGAATGTTGTCACACATCGGGAGTCTCCTTGCGGCCAATCCGAGAAGATTTCCATGTTTACGACCACAAAACGACGATCATCTAGTGACCGGACTCTTCGGATGAGAATAGGATAAAAGAGAGAATTCGCTCGACTCAAAATCACAAAATGGCGTAGCTTTTTAGCCACGTTTCGAATTTTCGAGACGTATTGCCAGGCTATCTCCGCAACCGCAAAATGGGTCAAGTTCTGGAAGGCATCAAACGAGGCAAGTGTTGCGGGAGTGGCTGTCTGTGACGCTGAAATAGCCGTTGGATCGAGTTTAAGAGCCCTGTCGAGGTCGTACCAAGGGGTCCAAGAAAAGTCTGAAACAACTACGACATGTGTCAGCATGGTGAGCATTCCGGTGGGGATATCAAAGGGATTGCCATAGGGGTTTCTTCCTGGGGTATTCGAGATTAACGCCAAACGACGTAGGTATGGAGAGTGGATGGAGGGAAGGTATATTAAGGGGTTCACCATAGTGCCCCATGCTGAAAAGCTATCTATGCTTTGAGAACACGCGGCAAAGATGGGTTTCGTGTATTTGAGTTCCAAGTCGCCACAGACCGCCAGCGCTCTGACGCTGGAGTCAAGAAATGCACGATCTTTCGCGCTAATTGTCCGAATAAGGGATGAAGCACATCTCAAGCTGAGAATTTCAATGCGCTCGTAAAGAATTGGTTCTATCCTGTGAAGAGTTCAGTGAAGAGTTTTTAGGACAGGAATGATGGGTAGCGCCGAACCAGGTGTATACATAATGAGTGACTTGTATGAGGTTGAAGCCAGCTCCGCGGTGGCTCCTCGCGGCCATCTCGAAAATTAGACGCTGAATTTCATAAGGCAGATCGACATTGGTTGTCGCTGGGCATTGGCTTTCATCCATTAAGGATTGGCGAATATGAAATTGGGGGGAATGATACGAAGGGACTCGATGTAACTGCGGTTTCAGGCACAACTTCATGTTATGAGCCTTTCCGGAAGTTATCGAAATTCGAGGGAACGCCATCACAGACTCACAGTGGGAATACGGGTCCAAAGAAACTGGTGGAACCCAAATCGTTTCTCCCACAACTCCAGCCCGAGTTTTATTGGGAAGGTGGATAGGGCGAATATAAAGTCCCCAATCATGAGTAGGAGTTCCAGGGATGCGTCGAGGGTGGATGTGTATGGCTTGAGGAGGGGGTGGATAATGTATAGGTATATTGGTTCGGCGGCCTGTGGTGTGTGGTTAACACGAGAGCACCCATAGAGAGAAAGTTTGCGCACCCGAGATCGTTTGAGTATGAGGAAAAGTAGAACGATACTCTTGAATTCGTCGTAGAAGGGTATGAACAAGCTAACAATAGCATCTCCAAATCTCTCATAAACAGCAAAACAGCACTATCCCACTTCAATTCAGCAAAATCCGACCCCAGCAAACAATCTAACGTACCCAAACGATCCAAATAGCTAAACAACCTTTCATATCCCTCTTCCGTTGAGTCATAGCTCTAACACTCGGTAGTTCATCATTCTGTCTGGAAGAAGGCGGTGGGAACTTGAGGGTCTTGTACGAATCGTACACGTTGAGGAAGAGCATGGCAAGGCGAAGAATGGGTACGAAGAGCGGCATTGTGGATGTTTCTGTGAGAGAGCACTGAACGACGACTTGGAGCGGGATGGGAGTGCCCGCAGCTCGCCAAGCTTGTACAGTGCAGGCAAAGGAAAGGAAGGGGTTGGGAACGTACATACCACGCGTGTTTTCAAACACTCATCTCAGATGACTTCATCTTCCCATTCGCAATCCCCTTCAACACCTCCTCCCACAATGCTCATACCCCTCCAACTCGGAATTCGACAACGGCCTGTCTCGAAACTCTAGCCTCTCAGGCCTCACCAACATATTAACCTCAAGCGTATGGTACTGTCGTCCGACTCCTCAATGATTAGCGCCTCTTTCATATTCGACACTTGCGCGTTGACGATGATGAATGAGCTGGCTAGGGTTCCGACGACGCGTTCGACTACGAAGATGTTGATTACTAGGCAGTAGGTTAGGATTTTGTTAGGGTGAGTGTAGATTTTGAGGGCTTCGTTTGCTGTCCATTTGACTAGCCATTCGTAGGCCTAAATACTACTCGTCGCACAAATGGCCGCAACGACACCCAACACTCCACTCTTTCCACGCGCTGCTGCTGCTTACAGCAGGATGCATGAGTGCCATTAGGAGATACCACAAAGAGATGCACAAAATATTTATGAATAATGGCGGCACGGGGGAGAGGGGGGCGATGATGTGGTGGGCGGTGTCTGAACAGGCCAAGGAGAAGGAGGATTAGATGCGTTCTGCTACATCAATATCGGCGCATCACCACCCCCGGCACTTTTGCAATATCCCGAGGCCAAAAAATCGGCTAATCAGGAACTGGTCGTACCAGTCCTTGCCTTGGAAAACTCTTCAGGTAAACTGTCGATGTGGCAGTTAGAAATCGGTGCGATATTCTGCCAAAACACTATCTAACTCCAATGGGTACGCTATATCCCTTTACATACCCTACCACTGACTTTGGCTCCTAGATAAGATGTGAGACGGTACTGTGTACCGAACCACTGCGCCACCCTCCGGCCCAATGACTTTCTTGGACCACGCATCCTCCCCTGCCACTTAACTATCTAGCTCCCAGAAACCACTCACCCTCCCAAAAGTCTATCTCGCGCCCCAACTACTTCCAGACAGATGTTCCCGTGGGTGTTCAAGTCAAATACGGCGAGCGTTACACTGCCCAAAGAGGAGTTTGCTTTGGCGGTTGGGAAGGAGAAACCTTGTAGGAGGAGGCTAGCTCGAGGGACGTAGGTGTGAATTTGGTGGAGGAGAACACTCGTGCAAGATCTTCACGGCAGTACAGTAACAAACAGAGGTGGCAAATGCGCGGCAACGCCTGATGTTGTGTCCCCTCAATTCTGAGCCGATGGTGGGACGGTGTCCGACGACGATGTGGACGGTGACGATGATAGGGGTTGCCGACACCACCAAGCCACCTTTGGACTGAACTTTCGTGATGCCTTTTCGCCCTCGAGCTCTGCAGAGGATAATATCGTGAGCGCACATACTCACGTCCATTGTGGGCACCAAGAAAAACACGACACCAGAACTTCCAGAATGTGGAAATCGGTTATTCAGAGGAGAAGGATGCGCCCGCGGTAAAGATGTACGAGAACGCTGTCCAGTTGGTAACCAAGAAACCCAGGATTGACTAGGCCTCCAAGTCACAAAATTCGGATGGACAACTTGAATTTGAATACTACATACACCATTCATGAAGTAATAAAGAAATGAGCTCCTTGTATCCTTTGATTCTCGAAGATTTGTATAAACATCACGAAATAAATTGCAATCCAGTTGCAAAGCGTTCGATCGACATCCCCTTGCTAATAAATTTAAATCGCGACGTCTATAGTGAGGTGCTGTGAGTCCGCTCCTCTTAATTCATGCATGCAATCAACAGCAACGCCCAGCTGACGTAGCTGAGGCAACGATGAAACGGAATCCACACTCCGAAGGCAGACTGTGCGGAGACGAGAGGGGGGTGGATGTACCCCCGACGTAATAAGTTGGGTGTTTAGACGGGAACAGACCATTTGAATGATACCAGGAAGGGCACCACCCAAACTCGCTCTCCGTATTGTTAACATTTGCAGGTTAGGGAGGAGATTGGGGACATCTGACTCAGTGGAGTTGCGAGGAAGTGTCTTCCACACAAGCTCATTCACGATCAGGTTCAGAGCATCAGAGTCCTCTCGTATGGAGAGGTCAAGTGATTCAACCGATGGAAGTCCTTCAAATGTGTCCTTCATGTCTTCCACGGAAATGTTTTGAAGTCCGAGATGAGTTATTGGCGCGGATGAGCGATCTATGAGGGCTCTCAAAGTCTGCCCGAGTGAATGAAGCTGATGCGCATCAGGACCTGGTGAAACGATGGCTCGAAACCGGGATAAGCCTGGGGTTGTCAATGATTGTGCAATGTCGCAAATATTGGCTTGGGGACATGAAAGCGTCAGATCTCTGAGATGCAGTCAACACATTGGTTGCAATACTGGGCCGTCATATGACCCAGGCGAGGAGAGGTGAGCATGTGTGAGGGCCGACATATGGCGCAAAGCTTGACCGAGATCTTTGATAGCAAGATGTTGTGCCCCAAAATGCGTGATTTGGGACCAGGGCATATTGGCCAATCGAGTGGCGGGCATGGAGCAATGTAATAGTGTGAGATGAGTAAGTTGAGAAAGGTTGTGCGGAAGACGACAGAGTCGAGTGTTTCGCAGTTTGTCCGAGAGTGTAAGGCGTTTGAGGCTGGATAGGGTCGTTAAATCCCAGCCCCTTATGGAATTGAAGAAAGCCATGTCGATTGATAACTCATCCCAACGACCAGAGAAATGTAACGCCATTCGCCGCACAATAGCAACAACGTCTTCAAATTCTCTGAGATACCCCATGGTTAAGTTTATGTGATGAGTGAAGGACATGCAAACCGGGCGTGTTCCCGACTGGTTGTGGGCAAGGTTGACGAAGCGCAAGAAGATGAGGAGTCTTTCCTTTTGGGAAATGGTATCCAAAGCGACGACGTCGAGCTCAACTTTGCGCCATAGGTCGGGAGTTGTCGACGCGACCGCGCGCCAGTGGGCAGAAACATGGCTGACATTGAATGGCAGGCATCCTAGGTCGGCCGTGGACACAAAAGGGAAGCATAAGGTGAAGATCTTCTTGAGGATCTCCACAGGGAGGCGGCGAATGGGAGCTAAAAGTGCTTTGTTACAATCGACGTGTGTCTGAATCACTTGGCGCCGACGCTGGAGATCAAGAAGCGTTGTTTGGAGCTTAGATATTTCCCTGTCAAGGAACTCGATATCGGCGTCGTCGTGACGAACGTAGCGTAGCTTTTTAGCGACTTTTCGAATGTTCCAGATGTGCGGGCAGTATCCTTGAGCAACCGGAAAATGGGTCAAGTTCTGGAAGGCAGCGAACGAGGCAAGTGTTGTGGGAGTGAACGTCAGTGACGCTGCCGGTGCTGAACTAGCCCTTAGATCGAGTTTGAAAGCCCTTGCGAGACCGTCCCAACCAATATAAGAAAATCTGGAAACAAGTACAATATGTGTCAGCATGGTGAGCATCCCGGTGGGGATATCAAGGCGACATAGTATTTTCTTTTTGGGGTATTCGAGATTAACGCCAAACAACGTAGGTATGGAAAGCGGATGAAGGGAAGGTATATTGAGGGCCTCTCCGTATTGCCCCATGCTGAAAAGCTAACTATGCCTTGAGAGCACATGGCAAAGATGGCTTTCGCGTATTTGAGTTTCAAGTCGCCAGAGACCGCCAGCATTCTGACGCTGGAGTCCAGAAATGCACGATCTTCCGTCCTGATTGCCTGAAGAAGGGTCCGAGCAAATCTCGGGCTGAGAATGTCAATGCACTTATGAAGAATTGGTTCTATCCTGTGAAGAGTTCAGTGAAGAGTTTTGAGGCCAGCAATGATGGGCAGCGACGAACCAGATGTATACATAATGAGCGACTTGTTTGAGGTGGAAGCCAGTTCCGCGGTGGCTCCTCGCGGCCATCTCGAAAATTAGACGCTGAATTTCATGAGGCAGATCGACATTGGTTGTCGCCGGGCGTTGGTTTTCATCCACATTTTGTTCGGATTGGCGAATATGAAGTTGGGGGAATGATGAGGGATTCGATCCAGCTGCAGAGTCAGGGCCAGCTTCATTTTCTGGACGTTCCCGAAATTCTTGGGAACGCTATCACAGTAGAAACTGGTCGAACCCAAATGGTTTCTCCCACAACTCCAGCCCGAGTTTTACTGGGAAGGCGGATAGGGCGAATATAAAGTCCCCAATCATGAGTAGGAGTTCCAGGGATGCGTCGAGGGTGGATGCGCATGGCTTGAGGAGGGGTCGGATAATGTGTAGGTATATTGGTTCGGCGGCCTGTAGTGTGTGGTTAACACGAGAGCACCCATAGGGATACAGTTTGCGCACCCGAGCTCGTTTGAATATGAGGAGGAGTAGAACGATACTCTTGAATTCGTCGTAGAATGGTATGAACAAGCTAACAATAGCCTCTCCAAATCTCTCATAAACAGCAAAACAGCACTATCCCACTTCAATTCAGCAAAATCCGACGTCAGCAAACAATCTCACGTACCCAAACGATCCAAACAGCCAAGCAACCTTTCATATCCCTCTTCCGTTGAGTCATATCTCTAACACTCGGTAGTCCATCGTTCCGTCTGGAAGAAGGCGGTGGGAACTTGAGGGTCTTGTACGAATCGTACACGTTGAGGAAGAGCATGGCGAGGCGAAGAATGGGTACGAAGAGCAGCATTGTGGGTGTTTCTGTTAGAGAGCGCTTATCGATGACTTGGAGCGGGATGGGAGTGCCCACAGCTCGCCACGCTTGCACAGTGCAGGCAAAGGGGTTGAGAACGCGCACATCAGGAATTTGGAGGCTCACAGGTTTTTCCAGACGGAGTTTAAAATTCACACAAGTATGTTGGGATGCTGGCGAGCCCATATAAGTTTATAACGAAGGCCGCAATATTCATACTCCCTTATCACGAGTTGGCAAATGTCTACCAGAGTTATAGCATTTGTTCATCTGTTCCCTTTGTGTTGGGACGCTAGTGAGCCCATATAAGTTTGTAATACTTCTCTGCCCGCCCCCAATTTCCCGATGCATACCACGCGTGTTTTCAAACACATCAAATCGACTACTTATGTAATCCACTCTATCAACTCATCTTAGATGACATCATCGTCCCATTCGCAGTCCCCTTCAACACCTCCTCCCACAATGCTCATACCCCTCCAACTTAGAGTTCGACAACGCCCTGTCTCGAAATTATAGCCTCTCAGGCTTCACCAACATATCAACCCCAAGGTATGGTACTGTATGACAACCAGTGTTTGGCCTATCCCCTCACTCTCCCTGATCACCAAAGACTCTAAGTTGATGTCGTCCTCAGTGATTAGCGCCTCTTTCATATTCGACACTTGCGCGTTGACGATGATGAATGAGCTGGCTAGGGGTCCGACGACGCGTTCGACTACGAAGACGTTGATTACTAGGCAGTAGGTTAGGATTTTGTTGGGTGGGTGTGGAGTTGGAGGGCTTCTTTTGCTGTCCATTCGACTAGCCATTCGTAGGCCTAAATACGACGCGTAGCACAAATGGCCGCAACGACGCCCAACACTCCACTCTTTCCACGCGCTGCTGCTGCTTACAGCGGGATGTACGAGTGCCATCAGGAGATACCACAAAGAGATGCACAGAATATTAATGAATGACAGCGGCACGGGGGAGGGGGGCGTTGATGTGGTACGCGGTATCTGAACAGACTGAGGAGAAGGGGCGTCCTGCTGCGTCAATATCAGCGCATGTAGATGAACTTTGGGTGGATAATAATTAATAAACGGCGGAAGAAATGGTTGGGTAGGATGGAGATTCCGACTGAGTGAGTTTCGTGATTTTTTTTTAGGTCGAGTTTTTGACATTGTCCGTCGGAGTGCAGATACAGATTATATTCTACCTGTACAAGTTGTCGTTTCGTGGACTACTCGCACCACCACCCCCGGCACTTTTGCAATAAGTACCCCAAGGCAAAAAAAAATCGATTCATCAGTGCCAGTCCTTGGCTTGGAAAACTCTTCTGGTAAACTGTCGATGGGCAGCTAGTCATCGGTGCGATATTCTGCCAAAACACCATCTAATCTCAGTGGGAACGTTCCATCCCCTTTACATACCCTACCACTGACTTTGGCCCTTAAATAAGATACGATACTGTGTACCGGACCACTGTGCCACCCTCCGGCCCAAAGACTCTCTTGGACCGTACATCCTCCCCTGCCAACCACTTAACTATCTAGCTCCCAGAAACCGCAAACCCTCCCAAACCCCTATCCCGCGTCCCAACTACTTCCAGACAGATGTTCACTTGGGTGTTGAAGTCAAAGACGGCGAGCGTTACAGTGCCCAGAGGGGAGTTAGCTTTGACGGTTGGGAAGGAGAAACCTTGTAGGAGGAGGCCAGCTTGAGGGACGTAGGTGTGGAGGAAACACTCGTGCAAGATCTTCACGGTACTTATTACAGTCACAAACAGAGGTAGCAAATGCGCGGCAGCGCCTGATGTTCTGTCCCCTTAATTCTGAGCCGATGGTGGGACGGTGTCCGACGATGATGCGGACGGTGACGATGATGGGGGTTGACAAGCCACCTTTGGACTGCACTTTCGTGATGCTTTTTCGCCCTCGAGCTCTGCAGAAGATAATATCGTGAGCGTACATACTCACCTCCATTGTGGGCACCAAGAAAAATGCGACACCAGAATGTGGAAATCGGTTATTCGAAGGAGAAGGATGCGCCCGCGGTAAGGATGTACGAGAACGCCGTCCAGTTGGAACCCAAGAAACTCAATTGCGCCAAGATTGACTAGGCCTCCAAGTCACAAAATTCGGATGGACAACTTGAAGTTGAATACCTACATACAACATTCATGAAGTAATAAATAAATGAGCTCCTTGTATCCTTTGATTCTCGAAGATTTGTATAAACATCACGAAATAAATTGCAATCCAGTTGCAAAGCGTTCGATCGACATCCCC